>JAECUM010062371.1:0-12767 GCA_016617855.1 Megalonaias nervosa | reverse complement strand
GAGCTATAAATTGATGCAAATGTACGTCTTGACACTAATAATCAGCGGCGTATTAAGGGTAAATTGCGCCCCGGGCCAGTGGCATAAATTGCGCCCAGGGCGACTATGATTGCCCGAAGGATAGAATAATAGGCCAAAGGGCCGAAGCCGGGGGAGGATTCTTGGAAGGGGGCTAGTGCTCCTCCCAGCAGCTAGATGGTTTGTTGAGCTCTTTGAGTTCCGTCAGCGGGGTCCGGGGCGGAGCCCTCCCCGTCAACTATTTTCCTGCAATTTAATGCGATTTGGTGGCTTTTCCTGGCATCTAAATCCACACTAGACAATCAAGCGCCATTTTATTCAAGTCTGTCTTTCCATTCAATGACGCCATTGAAGTCAATTTTAAGAGACACATTTCTTTCTACTGACAATATTGTAATATTAGTTAACCTTGACTGACTCATAGTCGAAAACAAACGTCTATTTGAACCGATTTGTGCCCAGGCGATAGTATGGATCGATGTCTGGATCCTTCTCACTCGCTGTGATGACAAAGAGGATTAGCAGGGTGGGGTGGGGGCACCGATGGGTAGAGTATCAGTTTGTTCGTGAAGCACACTCTGGCAGCAAAAAAAAAAAAAAAAAAAAAGAAAAAAAAAGAATTTGCAAATTCTTATTATATGAGTAGTAGGGGGAATTGAGGATTCTGGACCAGAAGACCCTATCAGCCTATTAAAGCATTATAAGTTAACATTTTTGTCAGCAGCTTTTGTTAGCTTAAAATGATTGCTCTCAAGTTAACATTTTATAAGCAGCTTTTGTTAGCTTAAAATGATGGCTCTTATAGGATTTTTGCTCAGAAGACCCTATCAGCCTATTAAAGCATTATAAGTTAACATTTTTGTCAGCAGCTTTTGTTAGCTTAAAATGATTGCTCTCAAGTTAACATTTTATAAGCAGCTTTTGTTAGCTTAAAATGATGGCTCTTATAGGATAAATATTTTCTGATCAAAAACGTTAACCTACAACGCCCTGTGGCTGAAGGGTCTATGATCCAGGATACCTCAATTCCTCAATACTACTACAAAACCCAACTGAAACATAGATATGTGTAAAATAATGTTAAAATATTTACATTTCTAATCCTATGGAAAGAATGTCAACATTTAATGTAAAATGTTTACAAAACTCATTAATCAAAAAAATATTATATTAAATAAATGAATAATATATGTATCACTATAATTCAGTCAGACACGTTGGATTTGATCTAACAAATAGATTTTGTAAAAGATTTAATTCTATCAAAGCAGCGTCAGCATATACTGGTATAAAACTTAAAATAATAAGAGATTGCATTCAAAATGTAGGATATCATATATCTCCGAAATATGGATCAGTGTGGCTGTTCGCAACTGAAAACGATATTAGAATTGCCGGTTGGTCAGATGATGTGATGAAATTTATCGATAACATGGTTGATATATTATTTGATAACGATATTTCTAAAGTTATACAAAATTAATATCTACTTTTTATTATAATCTTTTTCGTATTTGCTGACTCTCATTGGCAGAATATCTGTTAACATACTATCAATAATGCGGAATTCTCGTATTAAATCGTCCATATCATATTTTATCCCACGCAAATAAGATCGAATTTGATCAAGTAATTTTTTATAAGTTATACTTGCTGTTTTGCAAGCATTTTTTTTAGTCGCGAGTCGAGGTTCAACTTTTTTACACGCTGCTGCAAGAGAAACACCAACGCCGGATATTATTAACAAAAACGGATTTAATGATGCGCCACTCGAAATTATACCAGAGCCTGTCATTAATAGCGGTAAATATGATATCACTCGCAGTATTTTTGCATAGTATTTGTAACATTTTTTGACGCACCAAAGATTTTTATGATAATATCTGTAATATTGCATTAATGCGTCAACATCTTGTTTGGGAATGTTTTCTGAAATATGATTAAAATCGACTATATTTTTTTTTCATTATAATAATATTTGTTTACATATTTTACATAGTTACTTAATTAACTTCGGGAGTGTCAGCTACAAATTCCAGGCACCACCAATAATCCACTTCGGCTAACCTTTTATCATTCGCTATCAGCATAAACGTTTCCTCAACATTCTTATTTATTATAACAGATACAGCTCCAGAAAAAGTATCAGTCGAATGACGCCATGGAAATGTGGTAAGTATAGTAAATTTTTCAACACAAAATATGGATAGCCTATATACACCAGTGACTTCTGCGATGTGTTTAAAAATGTTATTTTGCGGTGACCATGTTGCTTTTCCTGATGCTACCGTATATACTATGTTAATGATCTGCTTATGTGGAATTTTCACGAGATCAGTTTTTTGAGTGATATTAGGAATTCTACTAATAATATGTGAATTGCCAGCTAATTCAGTAATGATATTGTTGAGTCTTATGTGAATGTCAGAGAGATTAATAATAACATTTGTTGGAGTTCCAAAAAAGTCACTAATAGTTTTGTTTACATTTCTACGAAAATTTTGAAATGCTTGTACATGAATATTATATTCAGTCCTTAATACAATAATTCTATTATTAATCGCAATTTCCCTATCATCAACATATTTTTTAGTTGCGGCGTCGAAATCTGTTTCTGGTCGTCTGAGATTATTAATACCATTATTGTTCATATCGAGAAATGCGCGCATTATACCGCCGCTCACTGACACGTACTTGGATTCTTGATCATCGACATATTTTTTTGTTGCTGCGTCTGTATCTGCTATTGGATCTCCTAGATACGTAATTTTTTTTCTCGACATAGCAATATCGCCAGTAAATATATCGCTAGCTTTCCTAATATAATCGTTAATAGACTTGCCCGAATCCTGTATTTTACCCTGATCAGCAAAAGTAACTATATTATTAACAGCCGCAGAGGGAATTCGTATAAGAACATCTGATAGTTGTATATTACTCGTTTTTAAACGTCCTTCTTTATCCTGAAAAATAACAACTTCATTTTGATCGACACTTGTTATATTTAATAAATTAGTAATTTCATTTTTTAGCTGATCGAGAGTTGCATATTTGGATAAGTCACCTTGATAAGCAGTTGTTGAATCTCCTACTGTTGTTCCAAATTTTGAGTAAAAGCTCATTATTTATTTACTGCTTAACAAAATTATATATAATAAGTTGTATAATGGCAAAATTGTCAATATTAAACTTTGATACAGAGCGGTTGGTGAAACACATACACAACAATGATCTTCCAGATTGTCATTATCTTATAGTTGGTAGAACTGGATCGGGCAAAACAAATATGCTTATGAATTTACTTCTTGGAGATAATTTTAACTACGATCGCGTTTATATTTATACAATTAATCCGCAGCAAGATAAGTACGAGCTACTTAATAATTATAATGACAAACTTCGTGACGATCTTGAATCCGGCGAAGATTTCTTTCTTATCAAACAACCGGAAGAACTTGTTCCAGTTAATCAACTCGATTCGTCCGAATACAAAATAGTTGTTTTTGATGATATTCCGCTAAACAACGAGGAATCGAATAAAATCAGATCGTATTTTTCACTGTCGCGAAATAAGAAATGTAATTCTATTTATCTCGCTCAAGGATATTATAATGTTGACAGATTTATCAGGCGAAATACTGGTTGTTTTATATTATTTCCAGGCCTTGACAATATTGACATTAGAAATATCGCGAACGAACAATGCGGCGATGTAACAAAAGATAAATTTATTGAACTTTACCGTCAAGCAACAGCAAATAGATACGATTTCTTTTTGTTCGACAAGTTAACAAATGATAAGAATAAAATGTTTCGATGTTGTATTGAAAACTATCTACAATAATTTTATAGAAAATAGTATATAATCAATGGAAAAACAAGCAAAGTACAGAAAACATATAGAAAATCTAAAAAAACTTGCGCAATCTCAGGCAAAATTTAAACAGCTAGTACAGCAAGCTCGACGTGGCCAAGTTATTGCAGCAGAAACAGCAGCAACTGCTCTTAAACCAATTACTGAAGCATTACTTGGAAAACAACCCGAAGGTAAACCAATATCAGAAGAAGATGCTAAAAAATTACAAGAAAAAGGTCTGGTTGGATTAGTTAAAGAACAACAAGAAGCAGCTGTTGGAAAAATTATTGAGAGATCTGATAAGGAAAAAAGAGAATTAGCTGAGGCACTTACAGATAATATAGCTGATCCTGCTGCGAGAAGAGCTGAAATAGAACGGCTTATAAATAATCCATTTGAACTTCAACAAAAATTAATATCAACAGTAATTCCAACTGAGAAAGTTGTAGAATATAGAGAATTTATGAGCGAGGAAGAACGTAAAAATGTATTTGAACATCGTTTAAAAAATATAGATAGCAAAATAACAGACAGTGAATACAAAGATTTTAACGATAAATATAGTGAATTTAAAAATGTGAGATTACATCACATTGATAAACCTAATTTTAAAGCCAATGAAAAAATTGCAAAATTAGAAGAAATAAGTGAAAAAGGTAGAAATAGTTTGGATAATATAGTTTTAGAAAATAGAAATTATTACAACGATTATCAATTATATCGACATGGAATTATCGCTAAGCTTTATATTGAAGTTATTAATAATAATATTATAGGTGGAAAAGGACGTTATAGTCAAAGTCATCTTAGTGGCTTAGATAATGAAGCAAGATTATTAGATAAATCACCAAAAGCAACCGTATATGAACCACTACCTTTTATAATGTCTGAAGAACAACTAAAAGATTCAATGGAAACTACAAGAAGAATTCGTGAAGATTATAAAGACAAAGTAGTAGATGAAATAACAGATGAAGAATATTTAAATTTTATAAAAGAATATAAAATTTCTGATTTTAATGATATTCATGGTTGGGGGGAAGTTAAATACAAAGATTTCGTTGATAGATTAAAAGAAATCATAAAAAAGAATAAATTAAATTATGACGAAATGGATACAATTAACATAGAAGATATTAAAGAAAATTCTAAAAGAGCAAGAGATTACATTATCTTTAAAAAATTTTATAGAACAGTAATAGATTCTAGAGAGAAAAAAGATGTTAATGCGGATGAATTTAAAAAAATATTTAAACAGTATGATGATGAACGTTTTAAAAAAATTAGGGATGAATTTAATAGAATGGCAGCTGAACAAAAAAAAGGAACTGGCGTCAGAATATTCACATCAGTTACTGAAATGATCGGCAGATTAATGCTACTGATATCATCAAAAGAAGCAGGAAATGTTGGTGCCGAAATCGACAATGAAATTATTGACATACTTGATAATTTAAGATCGAGAAATTTATTAGCATCTGACGAATACGATATTTTGCATCGCGACTTAATCGCGGCGACTTAATTTTATGAAAATATAATAATAAATGTCAGCGACGCTATTACTCGACTCTAGTCAATCTGATAAAGATAGCGCGAACTTTTCAGTAAAGTATATTCCGCCAATAGAACTAGATCGTGAAAAACAATACGAAATTGGATTAATTTCATGTACTTGTTGGAACGCCATGGCAAATATTAAAACTGGAGTAAATGATGAGTTTAGATTTAGTTATATTCTCCCACCTGAATCAATTTGGAAATCATTTTACATTCCACAAGGAGCTTATAACATTACTGATTTAGATAAAATAATAAAAGAGCTTTTAGTTAAAGATGGTGGTAAAGCTGATGAATTTGAGCTAGCACCGAATTATAATACATTGCGAGCTAGAATAACAATAAAACGTAATTTGTTAATCAGTTTTAAATCACCAACAAGCATTGCATCATTGATAGGATTTAATCATCAATATTATCCTACTCAGGATGATTATAATGCTGAACCTCCTGAAGAAAGATTTACATATGACGGTGAATTTCCAGTAAATATTGTTAACACAATATTGGTAAATTGCTCGATCGCGTCTGGTTCTTATTCAGCCAAAGGCAGCCAAGGCCAAACTATATACAGTTTCTCGCCAGAAGTTCCACCGGGGTCTCTCATGCAAATTACTCCGCGGCATATTATTTATTATCCGCTAAATGTTGAAAATCAAATAAGTGAAGTAAATATTCAACTAACAGATCAATCTGGCAGACAGTTGGGTTTAAATAATGAAGTTGTTACTTATTACATGCACCTACGTAAAATTACTTCGTGATTAACAACAAAATTATACAACCTCAGATATAATGAAACAAAAAAAAAGTTTACAGAAGAAAAACAGTAGGAGGATTTTTCGGAAATATATTTACTAAAATTGCTGAAAATATCCCAGGAATAGCTCGTAAAGTTGCGCCAATCGCAATTGACGCGGGTAAAGCTTTTGTAACTGGAGCTGCATCTGCTGCTGGAACTGCAGTGGGACAAAAAATATCTGATAAAATAAAAGGCGTACCTAAGACGCAAGTCGAAATCAAGCAAGTTATTTCAGAAATCGCACCAACAAGATAAACCCAACGCGCGATGATAACAACAACAAAAAAACTTTTATCACCAAAAGGCGAGCAGATTATACAAAAAATAATATCTAAAGTTACAACGCCGCAATAATTTTATATAACCTAATAAAATAAAAAAATGTCTGTGAAAAATTATCTCGATTTTGCAGAAACTTATGACACAGACAACGAAGTAACGGAATTTGCATATGTTGAATATCTCGATGAAAATTCTAACGAACCTAATAAAACTGGTATTAGAACATTTAATACCAGAGACGAGGATGTATTTCTACTGCCTCATAAAGCAATGTTAGAAGTTCGTGGTCAAATTATGACAATAGCTGATCCACCTGCCGCAATTGCAGCTAATGCAGAAGTAGCTCTTATAAACAATGGTTGGTGTTTGTTTAGAAGTGCCAGATATCAGCTGGCTAATCAAACAGTCGAAGATATTTCAAGTCACTTACAAGTTGCAAGTACGATCTTAAATATCGTTTCGTTTTCCGACGATTACTCCAAATCAACTGCAACTAATATGATGTGATTTAAAGATACTGGACGTGGTATAGCAGAATTTAGAGAATTTATTCATAGAGGTATTTTGATACACGGAGCTGATGCCAATGCAGATGTTGTAATTGTAAGAAGTTTTCTTATCGCTAATGCTAATGCTTTAGGTATAGTCGCACCAGCTGCAGCCACTGATGCAAACGCTACAAGAGTCTCACTTACCGCTGCTTGTAATAATCTTGGTATAGAACCGCCAGATGCAGCTGCAGACGGCATTGCAATGTTAAATTTAGTTATTAACACAATTAACACTCGAAATAGACGTTACAATGAAGGTTATGCTAAGAGAAAGTCACTTGCAGAAGGATCACGTCAGATTACAATGATGCTGCCGTTAAGTACAATACTTGGCTTTTGCAGGGACTATAATAAAGTATTTCGTGGAGTTAAACATACGGTTATTTTAGATCGAGCAGAACGAGATGATTGTTTTCTTAGATTTGGCGGGGCTGATGTACAATTTGTTATAAACAAACTTGCTCTGTGGATGCCACGAATAACTCCGTCAGTTACTAAAGCATTAGAATTGGATAGTATGCTGGAAAAACGCACGAATAAAATTCATTTTCAGCAACATAAAATATATCAAACAGCGGTTCCTAATACCACCGACTACACGTGGCGAATCACAACAACATCGAGTGAACAACTGCCGCGTCAGTTATTTGTTGTATTCCAGCAACAAGCTCGACGTGGAAGCCTACTACAAAATAATGGAATATTTGATAACGCTGATGTTAGACGGATATATGCCAGAATAAATTCAAAGCAATATCCAGAACGAGCGATCGAATGCAATTTTGCAGATGACGCCAATAAAAACATTACTCGACCTTACATGTACCTGCTCGACCCAGTGCAGAAATATCAGGATACCGGCGATGGAACTCAAATATCAGTAGAGGAATTTCGTATACTATATCCGATATTTTACTTTGATGTTAGTAAACACAGCGAGCGATCTGTGGATAGCACAGCTGATATTGAAATCACTTGGACGCTCGGAGCCGTTCCAGCAGCGGCGTTAAACGTATATGCGTTAGTTATAAGCGACAGATCTGTTACAATCGACTCTATTGGAGGTAAAATGACAATACAAGTTTAATCTGTAATCGTTATATAAGATGACAAAATATATTATAAAAGAAATACATTTAACCGATGGTCAAGTTAAAAAATTAGCAACTGCTGTTGCGAAGCGGAGGCCAGTTTCATTGAAGGTCAATCCGAATGCTTTGGGGACTTTAACAAAATTATTGTTAACCAAAAATCAAGTAAATAAATACGATCGCAAAAAACCTTTCGTTTTAAATTTAAGCGCTGCACAAACAACTGCGATGTTAAAACACGGCGGTTTCTTCGGTCCGACACTATCAGTAATGGCAAGAGCATTATTACCTAAAATTTTTGCCAGTGTTGGGTAAATTGGGAATAGCGGCAGCGGCTGGGGCAGTATCTGGCGCAGCAGAAAAGGCAGTTAAAGATCGTAAAGCCGCTAAAGTCAACGGCGAATTAGTTCGTAAAGTTGCTAAAGACACTGGCGAATCAGTTAATGGTAGTGGAATAAAGAAAATTTTTGTCTAAACATTAGATATAATGTCTAAACGAAAGACGACGCGAAAAAAGACAACAACTAAAAGAAAAACGACGACGAAAAAAAAGACACAAGGTGGATTTCTTCCAGTGGCACCATTACTGGCAGGATTGGCAGGAAGTCTACTGCCGGGTCTGTTAGGACGAGGACTAACGCTGCCGGGAACGAGGCGTTAAAGTCGCCGCAGCTGACAAAGTCGGCTCCGTTAAGTAATTTTGATATACTTGATCAACTTAAAAAAATAAAAAAATTTCAAGGAGTTTATTCCAAAGATGAACTTGCAGCGTCGCCAGAGACATCAGGTTCTTGCGTAATAAATATACAGGATTTCAATGACGGATCCGGTACACATTGGGTAGCTGTTTTTGATAACAATTATTTTGACTCGTTCGGAATTCCACCAAGTGATGCGGTAAAAAGATATATGAGTAAAAATAAAATAATAAATTATTCTTCTAATCAGATTCAACCAATTGGAACTTCCGCTTGCGGTTATTATTGCATAATGTTCATTAAACAGATGACAAAGAATCCAGATTTTTTAAAATTTATTTTGCAATTTGACAAACAACCGTCTCACGCTAATGATGATATCGCAATTAATTTTATCTAAATTACAAATATAACAATGTCAACATATTGTCTCAAATGTAAAACTAAAACAGAAAATAAAGACGAAAAAACGGAAAAAACAAAAAATAATAGAATAATGCTAAAAAGTATTTGCGCAATTTGTGAAAAAAGAAAAAATACGTTTATGCCAGCAACAAAGTCCGGAGCTGGTTGTCCCGATGTTATTTTAGTAGACGATTGAAACAATACTTATGTTTTTTAGGAAAATGTTGTAAAATAATAAAACTGTGTCGATATTATAAATATTTATTGATTTGCTTAGAAAACTGGATTTTTGTTCGAAAATGTCGTTTTTTATTCAAAAAATATCGTTTTTTGCATGAAAAATCAGTAAAGATCGGCTCAAACTCGTTATTTTGTGAGGGTCAAAACCCCAGGGTTTCTCTAATTGATATTGATGTTTTTTGAGATTTATCGATGAAAATCCGGTTTTATCCGGTTTTTTTGGTTGATTTTATGTTACTTAATTACGTTTTTTGTCCGTTTTTCATCGACAAATTTCAAAAAACACGAAAATCAATTAGAGAAATCCTGGGGTTTTCATCTAACGAAAATAAACAAATCGACCCGATCTCGATAAATTGTTAGGGTCAATACCCCAGGATTTTTTTAATAATTTTCATGAAAAATCCGGAAAAAAACAGTTTTCAATCAAAAAATGATAAAAAACAAAAAATTCAGCCAAACAAATTATCAATTATAAATAAATAATGATATGCAACTGCGGCGTCGACAGAGATTTATGTCTCGAGCAAAATAAAATTGTTGCGTATTGTCAGAAATGCAATAACAGAGAAATTGGAACGGGCATAGACATACACAAATTAATTGGCAAATTGCCGAAACCGAAAGGCGGTTGGACATTGCCAGGCCATAAATATACTGGCCCGTGGAATCCGCTTGATAAGCAACTTGACGAAAACGATAATCCGCTGCCTGGACAGGAGCCTTATAATCAGGTTGATGCAATAGCAATGCGTCATGATATCTGCTACAGAGATGTTGGTCAACCCAGTGGCGAAACAAAACACAGCTGCGACAAAGTTATGTTAGACGAACTTCGCGAAATGAAACCGGAAAATATACGAGAGCGTGTTGACCGAAGGCTGGTACAGGGTATTATTGGAGCAAAATATAAACTTGGCCTCGGCAGAGACTTATATGATGACCTTGCAGTCGAGCTACATAAACCTAAAAAAAAAAGTTCCCACGACGCAGGGTCGTAGCAAATACAGTTGATGATATTTGGGCGATAGATTTAATTGATATGTCAAATATAGCTCAATTTAACGTTGGTGATGATGGCGTTCCAAAGAAATATTTGTTTAATGTTGTCGATGTTTTTAGTAAATATGCTTTTAGCATACCAGTTTCGAATAAAACAGGAGACTCAATGATTGACGCGTTAAAACAAATAATAACAACTACAGAAAGAAAACCGAACAAAATATGGACAGATTACGGATCAGAATTTTTTAACAAAAAGTTCGAGCAGTTTTTGAAACAAAATAATATTAAAAAATACGTTACCGGAAACGAAGGAAAAAGCGTTATTGTTGAGCGATTTAATCGTACGCTTAACGAAAAAATTTATAAGCATTTGACAGCCAAAAATACAAATAAATACATCGACAATTTACAGAAAAGTGTTGACAAATACAATAACACAAAACATCGCACCCTTAAAATGTCACCAAATGATGCTATTGCAAATCCAATACTAGCTAATGAAAATATGTACCGCAGACACAAATTTAAGGTTGGCGATAAAGTTAGAATTTCATTATTGAAAAAAACGTTTGAAAAAGGATTTACTCCGAACTGGAGCGAAGAAGTATTTGTTATTGATAAAGTACTTTTAACAATACCTGTTACATATTTGTTAAAAGATTTGACAGGCGAACCTATAACTGGAAGTTTTTACGAACAAGAACTTCAGAAAACAAAACAGGATATATTTGTTATTGAAAAAGTTATTAGAAAACGCGGCGATAAAAGTTTAGTTAAATGGCGCGGATATAGCAGTAAATTTAATAGTTGAGTGCCAACTAAGTCAATTTTATAGACTGAATAATATTATTATAAAATTGCTCGTATTTTTTTAATACTAACTTGCATTTTACTGGCTTACATAAAGAAATTAAATGTAATTTTCTCGTATCATCGACTGGCATTAAATTAAATATTTTAGCAAAAATAAAATCGTATTTTATGTTTCTTTGTTGTCCGAGTATCTTATGTTTTAGAAATGGCTTTATAAGCTGCCAAAATATTTGGTGCTCGGCAACGTTAAAATTAAATTTTAATATTTTTTTGATAATGTGGTATTTAACATCATATCGGCCAGTTGTTGGTCTACTTAAATATTTTTTGCTAACAACAACATCATCTTCATCATCATCGTCATAGTTATATAAAATGTCTTTTTCAGTATAATCAGCAAATCTGTTGTCGGTAATATTTTTTAATGTGACATTAGAAACTGGAACAAAATCTTCCGAGTATAGTTGAGCTAATCTCTTGATTAAGCTCATTATAATAATCTTTTTATCTAATTAATATAATAATATGGAAATAAAATATCATTGTCGTGTTAATATAATGAACAAAAAAGAATTAGCCGAAGCAGTTCGAAATTGCTTGCTCAACCACAATGCGGTGGGATATAATTTTCATTTCGTTGACGTTATGATAACATTGGGTGAATCCGATAATTTTTTGTTAACAGCAGCGGATAAAATAAAACTTAATATAAATAAAATAATAACGTTACGATTAAATCGCGATGATATAATGGAATTTAGTCATAATTGTCTCTCTAGAAACGATATAGAAAATATTATTAGTTATCGTATCTAAAACTAAACTGATCAAATGTTATCATAGAAGTTGCTGATCTTTTCCCATCAGCTGCATATTTTATCGCACGTGGATCAATTTTATGATATTTTGCCGCAGAATAAATTGATTTGAATTTCATTTCTTCGCCAGTTTCAAGATTTATTGAGATAATTGATTTAGAATATCTAACACCACCAGCATCTCCTCTTCTAATATTTTCTTGTTGTGTGACCAAATCTAAATTTTCCAAACGATTATCTGTTTTAATTTAATTAATATGGTCGATAACTAAACTATTAGGTATTAGCCCGTTAAAAGTTTCGTAAATAAACCTATGTGATCTATAACAAACAAAGTCTGTTTTAATTCCTCTGACGTTTATAAGTAAATATCCATTTTTATCTAAATTTCCTAATACTTTTTTTTTGTTTTTTATGTCGAATAATTCCTTTATCATTTGACTCGTATAAATCAAAGATTGGATGAGGTTGAAATTCATTTTGTAATCCTAAATTTTCAATATTATCATCAGCAATTGCGCCATTTGCTCGATATACTCGTTGTCCTTCTGGAATATCACCGACAAATAAAGTATAAATAAAATCTTTTCTGAACATTTCAATTCTTTCTGCATTATCACCTTTTACT
>JAECUM010062368.1:0-24362 GCA_016617855.1 Megalonaias nervosa | reverse complement strand
ATATATATATATATATACATTCAACTCTCACACAAACGTTAGTAATACTTTTGCTATAGATCGTTCCGCACAACATTACGATATAATCCAAGTCTGTTTTTAACCTCAGTTTCACCAAACGTACCTGAAAATATCAAATTCGATTCGTGCTCGAATATGTTAAACATAATTCATATACACATCATTCATTCTGACATACAGCGTAATGCTCTTCATTCTGAAAAATACTGGTCTGTGTACATGTAATCTGTCATGTTCTTTCTGAGTTCTGCAACGGTCCATATTTGATACTGCAAATAAATCAAAAGAAGGAAATTATATTATCGCCTAATAATAAAGCTGTAATTCATTTATAAACAAATCGACTTTTCAAAGACCATAACGGCGTAAAAAAAATCTGATGTAAACAGACCACCGTTTCAGCATATATTTAATGAGATACATTACACACTATGTCGATTTGAGCGTTGTTGAAATACTAGGTGCTCAAAACGAATTAGTAACCTTACGCTAATTTAATTATTCAATCCTGACAATAGACTGAGTTACAAACATTTCTGTCACGATTCTGTGCGGAACGAAGTACAGTTATTTGTTATGACCAGTTTAGAAGCAACATTTCTCAGCTTGATGTAGAATCAATATAAATCTTTGCTAATAACATAGAAACCTGTTGTGAAACGTGAAAAGAAATTCCCTGCTGACAGAGCATAAAAACAGACGTGTTAGGCCTCACAACAAATTACTTTCTGTATTTGCCATTCAGGCCGATTGTAACATTGACGATATGATAATATGTAGTGATCCTGAAATAAATATGTTTTCCTTGTCCAAGAACAGGACTCCCACGGGTCGCGCTTTGGTGTTAATTTAAAGTTTTTAAATAAAAAGAAATGTAGAAATGTAACCAAAAACGATAATGTATGTATCGGACATACATAGTGATGTGTAATGGAGACATTATCCTTGAACAAGAAAATGGCAGCCGTCAATATATTCATTTGCCAGTTGGATGTATAACAAACCGTGTGATGAGACTCTAGCGTAGAATTATGTTGTCTTGTATCTTGAACGAAAATCTGGAGCTATCTATCGGCAAAGATTTTCGTAGCTATGAGTTGGAATGATGCTATATACTCCTAATCATTTTAGCCTTTCTTGTCGTTCTAAAGAAATTGTTGTCTTAAATTCGATGCAACTGATCCAGGTTTATTGCATTTCCCAATCGTTGTGAAGGAAGTGCGTCTGTACAAGGAACTAAGATAAATTTATATATAGTTTTGCATCCGATTTAAAGTTTCATCAATACATTATGAAAATCCCAAACACAAGAAGAAGCGAGTGATAATAATGTCGTTGTTGCTAAGTTCTCTACATCAATTTTCACCTCTAGTTTTTTATGTACTCTTTTCGTCTTTCAGATGCTTGTTGAAATGTCAGCATGTACGTCATGCTTCAAAAGAGTTGGATTCACTTATATCGTTATGATATTTGCGTTTAACTTCTGTGAAATATTACGCATATCGTTTGACACTGGGTACAATAAGACCATTCCTTATTTATCCTAATTAAAGGAGGAAGAACGTCATTGAGGTCACTAAATAAGTATCTAAAAAGGTACATATAAAAGTAACTCATAAGCACTAAATAAAACTGAATTAATATGACTAATGGACGTCAAAAGGATGAAGTCACTGGGTGAAAATAATAACAACGGCTAGAAGTCATTAAAAGTAACTTAAATTTTTCATTTTCAGCAACTTAGCAACAAATATTAGGTTACGTTTGCTCCTCACTTTTACTTCCGATGAATATATTTGTTAAACGTCAAAGGTAGTTTCAAATAGCAGATAATGTGTAAAAAAAACTAATTCACACACAATAGTTTTCTGAGGTACCTTTCAGCGACTTATATCGCTTATAATTTGTTTCAGAATTGTATAATAATCACTACCAAATGCTGTGGGGTAACTATCGATGTTGTTAGTTTTGCTAAATATCCAAAACAGTATTCATGAATAAATAATAGTAAAAAAGAAAGATGTCTATATGTAGTGGATATATTAGTTTCTGTAATTATATAAATTATACATTAATATAAACAAAAATGTTCACATCAATTCTAGAAAATAAAAGATGTGTGGGTGTTATTTAAATTTAATTTGCATTGTTTGTCAGTTTTTCTAATATTTTTTATATCATTATATGCTATTTAACATAGCATTGCATGTTCGATTTAACCGTGTCAAAAATTAAGTTTGTTTCTTACATGTCGTGAACTATTGATTTTTCAATTATGTAAACAACTAATACATAGCTACAATAATCTAGATCTGTATGGTTTTATTATCAAGGACATTATTAATATAATTAAATGTTTATTTGATTCTGTGTCTAGGTTATTATGATTCCTCTACAATGTCTCTGGTGCACTTGACATTGTCAAGGTTATATATTATAATTTTAGTAAGATATTTTCTAATAATAACTAACATTTTTAGTTTATAAACATTTAGAATAGTCTATAAGGTTATTTTCGATTAGATAATTTTTCTTTGGCAAATTACTAATTGTGATCAGAATTCAAGTAGAGTACCATATAATTTTGTCAGAGGCATAGTTTAGTGTGAGGACGAATACCCTTGTTACGAATCTCAGGTCTTAAAATAAGTAACAGAAAAGAGTGAAAGACAACAAGCTTCATAAAATTTAACAAATAATTTATTTCCCTAGAATGCAAAGTGAAAATGAGAACAAGGACCTTACGGTATTCCGAATTAAATATCCAGATAATTCAAGAATTAAAGACACAAGCCCTAATAAGTTAAAATCCTGAATAAAACTCAGTATAATTTACGAAAAAATCCAAACAAAAAAAAAAAACTGAAGGCGATGACGCGCCTGTTATAGCTTATAGAGTTTTGATGTGTCAATAGTCTTTTGTTGAATCGCATTAATATAAATACAGGCTTGAATTTAGTATAAAGTCCAGTGAATGTCCTTGTCCACGAATATTATCAGAGCACTTTCTTATTCCCAAATATAATAATCACTTAAATTCAATAATTTGAAAAAAAAGATTCCAGCCCGAAAAAAAAAAAAAAAAAAATACTGGAGGCAACATACAACTTCATTCTGCTAAAACTTAAAGTACGAATGACCAAGTCCTCACACTTGCAAGCTTTGTTAGTTCTCTACGTGACCTCAGGTCACAAAAAACATTTTCTAAAACACCTCTACCTAATGGAAAATAGCCTTCTAAAATGATCTTGATGATCACCATGTGAAACACATAACCTGAATAACACTCAGGAAATGCTGAAACTTTGACCCAAATAAACATATTTACTCATTTTATTGATAATAATACTAATATTAAGCCCATACACAGAGGGATTAATTTAGCTATGTATTTGTTTACACAAAATAAAATAAAAAAGTCAATCAGGTCAGGCAGAAATAAACTCAATTTTGGACAACGTAAAGTTCAACATACAATGCTACATTATATTAGTATGTAATGAAATAAAAAAGCTAAAACTAATAAACAAACAAGTAAATTAAATATACATAACACTTCCCCTTATGAAGAAAAAGAAAGCTTTACCCAATAAAGTTTTATTTTACCATAAGTTAAATATACACGTGGTAAAAACAAAATGCAATAGATGAAATCGTATGAATGATATAAAGTATACATGAAACAATATATTTCTGTACACGTGAAAGTGCATCTGCTATTAAATTGTCTTTTCCCTTGAAGTGCCTGATGTCAGTCTTATATTCCTGCAACTTCAAACTCCACCTAAATAATCTTTGATTTTTATTTTTCATCTTGCCGATGAAGGTAAAGGTTTTGTGATCACTAAACACAATAATCAGAGAAGGAACTTAACTAATGTAAACATTGTAATGTTGTAATGCCAATATCAAAACAAAAAATTCCTTCTCGATTGTGGAATAATTTCTCTGGTGCTTATTTAGTTTCTTAGAAAAATAGCACACTTGATGATTTACATCAGTTTTGTCTTCTTCAATCAATACTGCTCCAACCCAAACATCACTTGCATCAACAGACAGTTTAAATGCTTGACTGAGGTTTGGAGCTGCAAGAACTGGTGCCCTCTTAAGACTGATCTTTAACTTATCAAAAGCCTCCCCACATTTTCCAGAGCAAAGAAATTTGGTTTTCCTGCTCAGTACGTTTGTCAGAAGTTCAGCAATTATGGAACAATTGGAACAAAATTTCCGATAGTATTCAGCCATACCCCAAAAGCACATCAGTTATTATTTTCTCTCTCAACATACTCCTATAGCATATTTATATGGCAAAGTTGTTTTTGTTTTCGCCTTCGAGGAGAATTATTGATATAATTTAATTTAATTTACGTTCTTTTCAACTGTGTTCGGACAATAACACTTGGCCTGAAGAAGATATTGTGGTACGGGCAAGAGAGTTAGAACTCTATCACCAGGTCGAAATCTCCTTTCCTTTGTATTTTTATCAAACGTCAATTTCACCTTTAACTTGAATGGTTAGATACCTAACTGGTACATAACTGGCTGGAACATTCCAGACATAAAATTTGACCGTCGATCAGGTTGGACAGATTTGGAAAGGCCAAACTGATTAAAAACCTTCATCAAAGCTTTTACTATTGTTTTGGTTTAATATTCCTCAAAGGAATTGCCTCTGCGAATCTTGCTGACGCACACATTATGGTCAACAAGTATTGGTTACCTGACTTGGTCTTAGGTAAGAGACCAACACAATCTACAATTATTCTGCTAAATGGTTCATCAAATGCAGGGAATAGGTTGCCGATGAGTCTTAGGTATCTTCTGATTGGGTTTTCTTACCATTTGACAACTGCGACAAGATCTGCAGTATTAACAAACATCACTATTAACTTTTGTCAGTTAGAAGTGATTCAATATCTCATATCTTGCGATGAGCCTTATTAGTCTTTAAATGACCAGCCGAAGGTGTTTCATGGGTCAGACTAAGGCTGTCTTGTCTGTACGATTTTGAAATTACAATTCGATAGTTCACTGACCACTCTTAACCAGTAGGCACCTTAGGCGGTCTACATTTTCTCATAAGATTCCCATTTTTAACGAAATAACAAACAAGTACTTCTGTGGTCTCGGTTTCACTAATGGCCCTTTGAAACAAACAGGAGATCGCCGGATCTTTTTCTTGTTCGACGACAAGTTTGTCACCTGATTAGAATAAAGAGAATGAATAGTAAAAAGAGGATCTCTGTGATCAATACCTTTTTATTGATCCAAGCAAGGAGTGAAAGTGGCCTTATCAAAAGCCTGACCGATACATATGTCAACTAAAGAAATACTTTCCTAATCAACATCATTTTCAAGAGCTTTAATTTTTCCATAGCTCAAGTAACTGCACAAACTTGGTATAAATCAGGGAATTCTTTTTCAATAGGATCGACATTCTGATCCAAACAAGACTTGTCAGATACAAGTGGATGAACCACAACCTTATTTCCAGCTAGGTCATTGCCTAGCAATAAATGAATGCTCTCAGCGAGTAAAGAAGACACTGTTCCACCTCTCAAGGGTCCTGAGACCAAGCATGATGACAAATTTACACAATGGAGTGGACTATTGACAAAGCAACATTCCATTCCCTGAATAAGAACACTCTCATTGGAAGAAGACTTCTCAGAAAAGGCAAAGTACCTGATAATAAAAGACTCAGAGAAGCTCCTTAGTCCCTAGAATTTTAGTAGGGATGGAATTGACCGAATCACCCATGAGTGATATAGAACCCTTCTGCATGAATGTTTCATAATTCCGCATACTAAAATTAGACTGTGGTTTGTTAGACCCAACAAATGTATTGCTTGCAATACATGATAGGGACCTTGACCTCTTAGAAATAAGAACATTTGGATTAGGTCTATCTTGATTCTTATGCTTATTTTTCAGTTTGTAGCAATCAGAAATAACGTGTCTTTCTCCTTGCAATAGGTTCACGTAGGAAAAGATAAGGACTTCTGATCAATTTTGCCAGAAATTTGATTTCTAAAAGTTGTACCAGATTGAGAAGGAAGGGTTCGTATTAGGCTGAAATATTTTTATTTGTACCCGACGACTGCTGAGTGGAAGACCTTCTTACTAAAGAAACTTTATCCCTTAAGGAATGCTCGTCAACAGTACGAGCAGCATTTTCTAAAGTTTTGACCTTATGCTCATCAAAATAATCCTTAGCGTCACTATGGACGTAATTCTTGAACACTTCAATTTAATACGAATTCTCTTAGATTTTCGTAATCTTACTCAACTTTCTTGGCTAACCACCACCTATCAAATAACTGCTCTTTTTCTCTTGCAAATTCAACATCAGTTTGTTCAGCTTCTCATTTATAGTTCCTGAACTTTTGCGGATAAGCCTTATTGACTAACTCGTAACGCTCACCAGGTCATAGTCAGCTTTTTACTGTACTGACAGGGAAGCTAGATGTCTCGGGCTTTGCCAAAAAGTACACTTTGTAATAATAGAGTGCAATGCTCTCTTGGCCACTTCGAATTTTCGGCACTTTTTTAAAAAATGAGGCACATATTTATATACTTCTTTTTCTCTAAATGAGGGTATTAATTAATATTCTTAGCAACATCAAATTTTGAATTTGTGTGTAAAATGGGGATATGCTTTTCACTTGCCAGCTCTGCTTCTTTTAATTTTAATTGCAATTCTCTTTCTTCCTGTTAGTTTACTCTCTGCAATTCTCTTTCTTCCTTGTCTTCTTTTCTCTGCAATTCTTTCTTCCTCTTTTATATTTGCATTTGATTCTCTCTTGCCTTTTTCTCTAATAGCATTTGTCTTTCTTATTTCTGTAACTGCATTTGTCTCTCTCTCTCTCTCTCTCCTCTTTCTCCAATTACCTGTGTTTGTCCCCTTTCTCTTTCTGAAGCTCAAGCATTCTTAAATGTAATTCCAGTTTGTTTTATAATTTTAATTCCTTTACTTTTATGTTAGAGTCTGATACAGACTTACTAATTGCTACATGTTGGCTCATACAAATGTAACAAAATAAAAGAGTGCAGTCAACAAGCTATGTAAATTTTAACAAAATAATTTATTTCCCTAGAAAACAAGGTAAAACTATGAAATAGGACTTACGGTATGTGAAAATAGTCCAAATTTTAATCCTAGAATTGAAAAATATAAGTCCTAACACCAAGCAGTTCTAATTTAATCCAGGTTGGAATCTCGATGACGCTCCAATATGGAAGGCGATGACGTCAGATCAGGTCGTTGTACTGATGGCAACAATTTCTCGTTGAAACACAATTTATAATGTTCTGTTTAGAATTCAGGAATAAATTTCCAGTGAATGTCTTTTTCCCAAAATTTTCATAATGAAAAGCACTTGTGTTGTTTTCTAGAAAATTTATATTATTTAATCCCAAAAAATAGATGAACTTTTTAGAACAAGCTGGCATCAACAATAGAAACACCTTGAGCTCTAAGGTGTATGAATACGACTGAATAAATCTACTACCAATTGGCTGTATTAAGCCGCGATTTTACATCACATTGTGGCTCACGTGACGGGTTACGTGACCACTAATTTGAACAGCACAGTAAAAAAAGAATGCCATTTAACACGTGGGGAAGAATAGCCCTATCTATGAATCAGATTCTCACGCTGGAGAAATAAAAAAGAAAAGCTGTTTACAATTCAGCTAACACGTTGGCCGAATATTCCCTTGGTAATAGCCAATCATTTTCGCGTATTGTTTACAAAATCTATGAACCAAAGTGAGCTAAAAATAGTGCTTAAGTCATACTTTTACGTTTTAATGAGACTGATATTTTTTTTCCAAAATATAAAATCCCGTGAAAATAATCATTACAATAAAATGTAATGAAACAAAAAACAAATAAAATAAAAAGAATTTAAAAACTAACACACAAGTAATTAAATTACATATACGTAACACTAATCAAATCCAAAACACTCTTATCTAGAACATTCTTTTCTACCAAATATTGGACCAAAATAGTTTTTATTTCTTCCTTGATTGAAAAAGCTTTTGCGTCAGAAAGATCATACTTTCTGGCACGTTGAAAAAATTCATCCTTTCTCAAGGGGAGTAACTGTTTCTGGGTAGCATTTGAAATAGAGGTCTCCACTTTAGATGACATTGTAAAGAGCTTGTTGGTTTCACTAAAGATTTCTAAGATGTGAAATAATACCTGAGATTTAGAAAATTCCAAAACAAAGTGATTCGAAATTTCAATACAATGTTTTCTGAAATATTTTAGAGAAATTCGTATCCCAAGGACGAGCGCCCAGTTTTCTATTACAAGTCTATGCTCTTAAAATAAGTACCAGTAAAGAGTGAAAGACAAGAAGCTTTGTAAAATTTAATAAATAAGTTATTTACCTAGAATACAAAGCGAAATTGAGATAAAAGTACTTGCTGTATTGCGAATTAAATCCCAAAATAATTCAAGAATTACAGACACAAGTCCTAACAATTTAAAGTCCTGAATAAACCTCACTACAAGTCCCGAAGAAATCCAAGAAACTGAAGGCGATGACGTGTTGGTTATAGTTTTAAGAGTGTTGATGTGTCAACGGTCTTTTATCCCAGTAACATAATTTCAGGTTTAAATCCTGTATTATGCCAGCGAATGTCTGTATCCAAGAATTGTATCAGAGCACTTTTATATTTCCAGAGAAAATAATCACTTGAATTTGAAGAAGATTCAAGCCCGAAATAAAATTACTGGACACAACATACAACCTGATTCTGCTAAAACTTAAAGCACGAATGATCAAGTCCTCACAATGGCAAGATTATATAATTCTCTACTTGACTTACGGTCGCAATTAGCATTTTCTAAAAATAAAACCATTACGTAATGGAAAATTGCCATCTGGAATGATCTTGATTTTCACAAAAGCAAAACCATATCCTGGATTCCACTCAGGAAATGCCAAAACCTTAACACAAATAAACTGATTTGCTTCTACTATTCATAATATTACTGATATTAAGCCCATACATGGAGGGACTAATTTTGCTCTGCTTTAGTTGTTTACATAAAATAAAATAAAACTAGTCAATGAGGTCAAGCAGAAATAAACTCAGTTTTGGAAAAGGTCAAGTCCAGCATACTATGCTGCATTACAATAGCGGGTAATGAAATAAAAAGAAACTAACAAACAAACAATTAAATTATATATACATAACAACCCTGTACATTTTTATATGAGATTACACATAAACTCAGACTACACTTTGAAAATATACTATTAAAAACATTTTCTGTGTAGAATTTTTGATACTTCAATAAAAAAGAGAGTTGTGCCCTTTTTGAAATGCGACACACAAAAAAATTGAGATTGTTTATTCTAGACACAATGTTAATCGAAATTCACACTCAGTTTGAACAAAAGATAATTGATGTCACTCAGTTTGTATCTGACAATTGTACATCTTATAACGAAGAAAGACGGGCTGGTTGTATTAGCAGGTATCTGGTATATCGAAAAATGGGTTCAGTAAAATAGATGCCGCATATATGCAATGCAAGCCGAGAAAGCACGTTTAAAATGCTGACTATGTTTCAATTCAATGACTAAAAATTGTTCCACTTATGTTGGAATTCAAGAATTTTTCGAATAGGTATCATCACAGATAAATCGGTATAAGGGTCAAAATATAACTATAAGAAGTCTTTGAACTTGTTTATAACAGGACATATCGGAAACAAAATACCATCCTACAGTGTAGTAACACGATAGACATTATACATTGCGATTAAAAGTTATCACATTCCTACAGTGAAGAACTATGGACATCAAAATAAAGGTTCAATTTGCTACCTATTGGAACTGGGAAAGTATTATGGAACATTCTGTTAAGAAGAAAACATCTTTGGCAAAATCATGGATCTGACAAAATGTTAATCAATTTCCTTCAAGTTTCCGTACCTCAAATCATTCCTCAAGATAAACAAAGTAAAATATTGCATTGGTCGCGACTGTGCAGGAATATCTTATGAAGCAATGAAAAAACAGCATTAGTAGTGTACTATTAAGTAAGACCGAGAAATGGAAAACTTAAATGATTCACAGAGAAAGATAAAAAATATTCTAACTCAGATAACGTGTGCCAAATCATCGAGGAAAAGACATACTTGCAAAATAAGGTCATCAATCACTTACCAGGAATATTCTTAGGGTACCGTTTGTAATGATTTCAGTTTAATTTTTTTTTCTAAAATACATTCCACGCTGCATTCTTAAAGTACATGTTTGCGACAGTCATCTTTTCATGAAGAGTTAGCTAATGGCGTCCCTGCACAAGAGGGAATGTATATACTGAAATGGTTATACATACATGGCTTTTGTAAGAACGTTGTATTTGACAGACATGCTACTGACCGAAAAGAAGTATACGTAATGAGAAAGAATGACTTGTAACATAATTTGAGGCTGGAACAATTTAAAATGTAGACAGTCATGAATTCACGGGTTACACCAATTAAGTCGATCTGTGAAAATATTGTTGAAATAACAAACCAATATTGTAGATTAATAACAGTGGCAAAACATTCCACTAACAAGAGAAGGCACATAAAGACACTGAGATCTCTAGAACAGTATACAGAAATATACCAGGTAATGACGCAGGGTGAAAGATATCAGACATTTACGCTGGAGAAGAAAATGCACTTTTCATTAATAACAAACTTGTGCCTCAGTTGAAGCTTAGAAGTTTAAGCTCACTCGTAAATCCACTTCATTTGCTAGATCATATAAATATCAGAAACGTCACGGATTGAGATGACTACTCTGTTGCAGTAAATGAAAATTTTGGTAGTTTGGTAAACTACTTTGCACTATGTGACCACGAAGCAAAGCCAATTCAGGAAGGGATCAAAGCGAGTGTATCAATATTTTGTCAAGGTTGTAGCGGAAAATAACTGTGTATATCTATATTATAAACTGTATACCTTCATTCGTCTAATAGGAATCAATTTTTGTTGATGTGTGCTCGGTTTACAGGCAGAACGATGGCCGTAACTCGCGTAACCATTGAGTACGATATATATATATATATATATATATATATATATATATATATATATATATATATATATATATATATATATATATATATATAATTAGATACGATTTGCATTTATTCGTCATTAATCCTTAGGTTCAACCTTTCTTTACCTTTTATCAGTCATTTGCATCACGATGGGAATATACTGTAGTGTATAACTAATAGTACGTTGATCTGCATGATCATTAATCATTATTGAGCAGCTCGAGACCTGAGAATTTTGGGCTGACTATATTTAACTAGGATTATATTACTGTTTATGGTTCATTTAATTGATCAATTCATTTTGCTCTTAGTACATTCGAATTGCTACAGCACCCCTTGCTGTAATATAGAAGTTTAGAGTTTATAGAACACATCAAGCAGTAATGTAGAACAATAGAGTTGCTGGCACACTTCCTGCTTTAGTTTAGAACGTCAGAGCTTTTAGCGCACTCCGTACTACTTCCTGAAGAAGTGTACATATCTGTAACATGTAGTACTAGCTTTATAGAAGTAAGCCGTGGAAAAGTAAAGAAGCTCCAACAGAAAACGAATGAGCAGCGATTGACAAATAACGAAATCAGGTAATAATAGTTTAAGTCATTCCCGACTCTCATTTTCGATACTTTGTGCATATTGTTGTAGGCAAAATAGCCATTATGTAGTAATTTTGGACAATTTATAACACTATCCGAAGGTAAGATCGAAAGGAAGTACAATAAATAGTGTCAGAGTATGACATAGGATTAGCAAAGTTTTATTCACGATTAGCATATGTGATTGTAACTTCTTTCCAGCAACAAGTATGAACGACAATCAAGATTTTGAACGGTTCCGGATTAATATTAACTCTTGTAATATATATTGTGTTGATATGTTCTTTTTCAGGTCCGCAAATTATACGCAGTGCACAGAACTTTACAAAACCAATGGGTTCTCGGGTTGTAATTGATTGTCTTGTATTAGGCAGTCTTCCTGCAGAACAAGTTCCGAAAGTAATATGGACTGCTCCACAGGTAGGTAATACTTTGAGTTTATCTTTCAGTGACGATGTGAGCGGAAGCCTAGTCACGTGGAGCCCCCGTGTTTCAGTTGTTAGGAGAACTGAATCGCATGCAAAGATCTTCCACTCAAATTATGCCTAGATCAGCCTAATGTTTTCCCTGGCAGTATGTAGCTCTTGTTCATTGAGGCCCCAAACGAAAGAGTAAATCACTATTGAATGGTTCTTGCCATTATCAGCAAGTCACTCTGCAATATTGGCTATAGCAACAATCCAATATCTGCCATTTTCGGTATCGAGGATTTGGTTAGCAAAGAACAGCACGGTTTGCTGAATGTCATCATAAAGCGGACCATTGAGGAGATTAAAGGAATGTACCATCTTTTGTGTCCGCCGCTAGATGACTCGAATATTCTTTGTAGCTTTTAGATTGATTCACTATTTCGGAATGCCTTGTTCAAGTGCAAAATGTCTACATATCAAACCAGAGGTAAATGATCCAAAAATGCCTCCGGGGATTAATACAGAATGCGTGCGGAGGCTATTGCTGCCATGACATACTGGTTCTTGTTCGATTAAGACTCGTACAAATATTTGAACATCTTCCTATGCCTTTCTATCTCAAAATATCACAAATATATTTTCATATGTAAACTAATCTTTCTGATTTAGTAACATGGACTCATTTAGGTTTCACTGTTATACAAAGTTTCAATTGTACGAAAGCAAACGACAATTTATTGCAGTAGAGAACTTAATTTATTAAAACTTCAGACGGGAAAAGATCTTAAACATTTGTGCAACTAGGTTACAGCGTGTTGCTTAAAAGCATTTATTTTCTGTGTTTAAACATCAGTGTGTTTCAATATCAAAATAGATTTGTATGAGTAAGTAATGCACGGGACATATCACTGGAATGACATTTAAATAACGTTGTTGGAATCTTCTTCCTTTTATTTTATCTTTTTATACTAAAGTTCCATCCATCCATCCATCCAACCATCCTTACACACACACACACTTACATACATATATGCATTACATACATACATATAGACATACATACATACATACATACAGACATGCATACATACATAACGTAGTATGCATCCTAACGTTTTGCGATAATTTTATTTGAGTCTATAAGGCAAAGACTTGGCAGCCAAAGCACACGGTGGCTTGCAACGACGTGTCAACACAGAGAGATTTATTCTCATACTAAAACAGATTAAAGTTGATTTGACTAAGTCCCTTAAAACTCTAGGACTGGCACGTGGAACCTTTTCATACACACATGTTAAATGCCTATGTTTGTTATCAAATACGTTTTAAAACAAAAGGTACTTTAATTATTGCACTGAATTCAAATGGCGATATAGATAAGGATGAGAAGGACTTATTTACAGCAGCATTAAATCGTTCTTTTCCTGTACTACCGTTAAGGTTTGGCACTAATATTTCCATCACCTATGTCTATTATCACTTTCAGATAATCGGCCAACCCCTTCCATCAAATGTCGTAGAATTACGAAACGGGTCCATTTTCATAGACGGATTGACACTGGCAAATATTGGAGCTTATTCTTGTACATTTAACAATGATTGTGGCACACATAATTCAGCAAACTTCTGGGTCAATATACAGTAGACAAATGTAGTACATAGCAATGATGTAATAGACAATTCACTCTGTGACCAGATAATGTGACTTATATTTTCAAGAATAAAATAACACTTACCCAAGTTGAATAAATAAATATCTTATCCACCTAATCTCTGCACATATTTCTATACAAAAGACTTATTCATGCAAAACACGCGCTCAGCACAAAGGTAATGTTTGTACAATGAAGACTATAAAATTTCAATCCTTCAATGTACGACCTGACCTAAATATTATCACCATCGTTCTAAATATACCGTTTGCAATATGTAGAGAAAATATTAGATTTCTTTTGCAAGAAGATTGTGAACATGTAAAAACATAATATAATAAATTATGTTTAAAGTCAGCTACCCGCTCCACAATATTTGTAGTTACGAATGATCCATCTCCTTTGTTATGCTTTTGAGATAAGTGAGATTAAAATGTAGGACTATTTTTCACTATCGGATGAAATTAAAGGTATGTAAACCTTTAAATGTATTAAACACTGTATTGGGGGCCCCGAGTGGCCGAGTGGTCTAAAGCGCTGATCGTTACGAATCACTGCCATCTCACCTCTGTCTGCGTGAGTTCGAGTCCAGGCTCGGCTAACGTGGGTACGTGAGAAAGCCTGCCAGTAGCTTCTCGTGGGTCGGTGGTTCTTCCCGGGGTTGTCCAGGGTTCTTCCTCCACCATTAATACTGGCCGCCATGTATAGCCTATCTTGTGCTGAAAAATGGCGTTAAACCCTATAACAACAACAACAACAACAACAAAACAATGTATCACTTTTATCCTAGAACTAGCAACATGGAACAAATTTTACAAACCGATAAATAAAAGTGTTTGGAACAGAATATAATCATTTGCAGTTCTCGATATTACACCGTGGATAACGACTTCCTTAAACTAGATCAGCAAATACCATTAAATCCAATTTGAAGTAGATGTTATGAACATTACGTTCCTAAAATGTAATTCAAAATCTATTTGTAAAATCACGATTCTGATAATTAATTGTGTCCCCTGCAGTAGCCACATTGTGTTATGAAAATATTTGCTGACTTTCCATCCCATTCCTTTGCAAATTCTGTATCCCATCACACTGATGTCACCTATATTTTGGGCGGTGCTAACATTGTGCACTTCTAACATTCCGAATTTTGTTCGGCTCCATATTTTGTTACGCAAGCATGATTCTTCTAAACAATTGCACTAGACAATGTCAGTAGGTTGATTTGAAACAGCGTCTCAGAAAAAGTGCACAAAGAGTTATACCATTGTTTGCATAAGAGAAAATACGGACAAAGTTTACAAAGAGTAAGCCCATTGTTTGCTCAAGATAAAATACAAAGTTTACAGCGTTTGGCGGCATCATATTTGAATACGCAAGATGATTCTTCTAAACAACTGCACGAGATAATATCAATGGATTGATTTGAAACATTGTCTCAGAAACGTTCACAAATAATTAGAGCATTGTTTGAAGAACAGAGAATTCGAAGTTTACAAATCGTTAGGCCGTTGTTTGAAGGAAAGAGAATTAAAAGTTTTACAAAGAGTTAGGCCATTGTTTGCAGATGGCAGAAGTCAACGCTTACAAATGTCAGACAGTTCTTGTTTGAAAATAAACACATCCAGTCCTCATATTTCCTGGAAAGTGTTACAGATGTCTAATCTAATGGATTTTGTATACCTATTTCGGCCCTGGCATTTAAAAATATACATGCAAGTCGATAAAATGGACGGACGTGTCATGGTACCCACAAACATGACAGACTGTGCTATTTCTCTGGAATATCAAAGAGATCCTAAGTCCTGCAGCCGTCACTGTGAGATTTAACGGTCTGCTCTTGTAAACGTTAAAAAAAAAAAAAAACGTGCAGCAAACAAATCAGAAGTAAAATATATCTTCACAGTATATCAGGAATTCAAGGCAATAACAGCAATATGAAAGAAAGAAAATATATGTGTAAAATATATGCATGGACAAAACAAAAGAATTTATCACTTGGAAAATGCAAACTAATGAACAGAAAATGTACACTAATACAATGTATCACCAACAAATGTTTAAATTAATGAATTCTTGCTCTAAACTCGAGTATTTCTATAGAAATCTATTGATTTGAAGAAGGCACAAATTTTATTTAGGGAGATATCTCATAAATGAATAGCGTCTACCGGACGACATATGGGTAAATTATACACAAATTAATATAGATGAAATATCAATTTCAATACGTTTGTAATTGAATGCATACATACAAACATACATACATACATACATACATGCATACATTCGCTCATAGATACATACATACATACATACATACATACATACATACATACTTACATACATTCATACATACATACATACATACATACATGCCTACATTCATTCATAGATAGATACATACATACATACATACATACATACATACATACATACATGCATGCATACATACGTACGTACGTAAGTACATACATACATACATAAATACATACATACATACATACATACATACATACATACATACATACATACATACATACATACATATATACATACATGCATGCATGTATACATATATACATCTCTGTTTAAGATGAAATAAAGTCAATCAGTAAGCTAACCTATTGCTGCTTTCATGACGTTGTTTTGTATCCGCTGGAATTAAGTGCCTGATATACTACAACATCGCATTCTTTTATCCGATGATGATCCCTATAATCAGCATGACTGCAGTATAATTAGAAATCAAAGTAATGGAAGTACCGTTTTAATTCTTTGAAGTCACAGGGCATACTTTTTTTATTTCTTCGCACTCCAGCTAATGTTATACCTTGTCATCGAAATACTTTTGAAGAGTTAATCATAGAAAGCTCATCTGATTAGCGTTATATATGCAGTAACAATAAAACGTCTTCGACATTATTGTGTGATACCTTTATAAAAAGAAATAAGAAGCATCATTAAAAAAAGAAGACAAAAATAACAAGCTAAGACTTTGAATATGTCTAAATTTCCCAGACACAACCCAGCAAGACAGACCTATCTGTAATCGATTCGCATAAAACTGAGAAGCAGCAAATATTACATGATTATGAATTGCCTTGTTGTGCCATGCTATTTTATGTAGTTTGCGTCGAACATCGTTAGATGAACTTGCATTATAGACACGCCGTGGAACAGTATTAGTTTGGATTGAGCAAAGCAGCGTTTGCATCGTCAGATATAAATTATGATTAATGATTTGAATATTTCAGACGGAATAGGATATTAAAAGTCTGCAATGTACAACAAATGTTAGACCTTCATAATTGAAACAATACAGAATCTTCGTGTGTGTTTTCAGACAGCTACTGCTAAACGATGGCTGCATGGATGAACACTATGATTTTGAACGGAGAAGCCCTTTACTAAACCCATATTTTTACTACAATAGTAAGCGTTCCTCAGTGCACTTTATTTTTCTTGTGACTAGTTTTAGAAATATATTTGAGCATTTGAGAACACATACTGTTATTTATTGGCATGGCGAAGAAGGACTATAACCACGGTTAATAGACTAGATAAGACACCTCTCCACTTTTTGATTTAGAACAAAAAAAAAATGTTTATTGCATATCTTGTTCCAAAACAGGGTCAACACTTCAATTATGTCATATTATTCATAATAGAGAGTGTTGGCTGTTAGGTGACCTGGGCTTATTTCACAATATAACACAATTCTGCTTTTCAAAAAAAAATATGCCTTAACGACTTTGACAAAGTTAGCCCACACATCCCCACAATTTATCTTGGAAGAATGACATGCCATCAAAATGACTATGTTTCCTAAAGTAAACATATGCATTTCGATGCAGGGGAAGACTATAAAATCTTTGAGAAAAAGCTTATCTTTTCTTTAATACAACAATAGTAAATACTGCTAATTGTTTTCTATATCAGAATAATAGTTTGTTCAAATTTATAGTTCCAGATACGAATAATGTAGAAGGGGCTTTGTTTGGTAAGGTTTTGTTTTGCATGTTAATGTCTTTCTTTACGGGCACGAGGTTCATAACTAAATATACAAATTTAAGCGACGACTCTAATGGTGATGTATTTTCGTCTCGTTTAGGAACAAGACTTTCCACCAGAAAAAATATTTCCTTCTGAGCAGACATTTCTGCACCTTTCATAGCTTGTGGTAACCATCTCGTTATGCTTGCGATACGATTTTCCTCCGGAATCCCTGTTTTGGAGAGGAGAACATGAACAACATGAAGCAATAAAGAAAATTAATAATTTAAAGTGTGTTAAATACAGTCTCGTCTGCAAGAATTGTCAAGACCATGAATATCTTCAATATATGGCGTCTAGCTAAATTACCTGGCCATTAATTTCATGAATGCAACTAAGGGATTTCTCAGAGCAAGTGTAGAACCGCAAACGTGTAGCTTTGATATTACAAGCCTATATGTGTACCCCACTGACCTTGATTACTAACCCTGAACATGACCTGTATTGTATTATGAAACGCTCATATAGATGGAAACTCGGGATTTAAAATATCACAACATTAATCTCATGCATATATTTGCCTTATAAATATTACTGAATTCCATGAAATCAAAACCTTCATTATAGCATGCATTTTATTAAAGTTTCAAATCAGTTACTCCAGGATATTCCTTTTTCTATTCTGTACAATATATTACAAAATGCATACGTAAATATAATGTAATTTAATATTATTTTTTGTTAGTTGAAATCTTCGGCAAGTAAGTCTTTTGAACATTTTGAAATTTAGTCTGAAGTAAAACATTTACAAACAAAATTGTACTTTATATGCAAATACATTATAGACCCAATATAAACAATTGCATCTGGGCTAATTTCTTTGACCAGGAACTAGAGAAACACATGTAGAGAATAATTTCCTGCTGCAGTTGCTTCGTCTGAGCCGAATGAATGGGAAATTAAATTGATGCCACGCGCATAGATCAACATTATTCCAATTATAGGGAATATAGCATTTTGCTTAGACGCAAGGTTACAACTGAAGTGATTTAGCGACAGCTCGGTCAGTCTGACTTATGAAACTAATAATATAACGTACAGGTTGAAGAATCCATTCCTTGCGGCGGCCAGACACGTTCAAGCTTCTGTCGCAGACCCTATGAACTGAAAGACCAGAGGATGCAAACGGACCTGCTTAAACCCTTGTTATAAAAAAAGCCATAAGGTTAATTAGTTAAAAATACATGTAGACATAATACTGCATATATTTCATAAATCAAGTTGATTAAGCTTATCCCCAGTTTTCCTAACACAAATATATAAAAATGAAATCTAAATTCTCCGAGTCAACATCAGGACAAATGCGAAAAAGCACAAGCCCCTTTTAATAGTCTTCCAAATTATAAAACAAACTAGATCTATGAGTAAGCAAAGCTTAAAGAGAATTACACGTAAAATTGTTAAAGAATTATTTCAGATAAATGAATACTGTTTTATATGCAGTAGCAATAACGATTTGCATCGCAATCGCAAAGATTGAACGATATTGAAAAAGATCTTCAGTAACAAAATTCTGGGTTCTGCAGAAGTGCAGCTAGACTTGACAATCCAACGTAGGAAACGACGTACATACGAGGTATAGCATGTAGGATATATAATGTTTATCGACCCAAACCCCTATGAACATATTGATTACAATTGAGATATTGAGTGCAATTTAAATAATAAAAGAACTAATGATTGATGAGACTGAATGTTTAATACTGTACATGTATAGATATCGTCGACTCACTGATGTTCTTTGTAAATTAACGAATTAAGAAGTTAAAATGTAGATAGGCCATCAAAATACAAGTGGTATATATACAGACTAGTTTGATTATATACTGTAGAGAATTGAGACGATTGTAAATATACTGCTGAGAATAGAGACGATTATCAAATCTGAAAATAAAGTTTATATGTTTTTAAATTTCTGTGACATATTGGAAGCAAATAGAGATAGTTAGAGGGAAACTATTCAAATTCTGCCTTAGTAAGTGCAGTAAAGTGGTAAGTATATGCGGACATTTTAATTAGAATCCAATGTGGTGGTCCTTATAACTTCAACGATGGAAGTTACCATTAAGTTTTAGAAACAGCTTTTTCACAACTGTTGTCATCAGAAATAGATCTGAAAAGTGGATACACGTTTGTAAAAATGAACGAAATTTTGCATTCGTTGCAACAAAACCTTAGGATACAAAACAATGATATAATTAAGATAAATGTCATAAATATAATATGCGAAGATCTTTGTGTTCCTAAACTTCAAGAACTGTCAACATACTTTAACAGTTTCATGTGGCTTTATATGTGATATCTTATCGGATTCGGAGTGCAAAGTAAAACAATTCCTGTAATCATGCCCAGTGCAAAGTGTGTAATTGGTTCTAAGACATTGGTGACTCAAAAATAATATAATACCATTCCCAGGTGTCATAGACAAAGTTTGCAGCAACCCAAATGTGACAAAGACAGGGCGGAGCCCCGAGTGGCCGAGTGGTCTACAGCGCTCACCGTTACGGATCACTGCCATCTCACCTCTGTCTGCGTGGGTTCGAGTCTCGGGCTAGGCCACTGTGGGTACGTTAGAAAGCTTGGCAGTAGCTTCTCGTGAGTCGGTGGTTCTTCCTAGGGTTTTCCCGGGTTCTTCCTCCACCATTTATACTGGCCGCCATGCATAGCCTATCTTGTTCTGAAAAATGACGTTCAACACTATAACAACAACAACAAAGACAGGGCTTACCGTATGTGTGCATGGGGCACAACGAGCTTAAGTCGTCAGCTCTAATCTAGGAAATTAGAACAGCGAGGCACATTCCATCAGGCTTCTGTTTGCATTTGTAATCAATCCACAAGAGACATATACCAATAGTTTACAGAGGATTTGACTGTATGAACGTATTATATGATGTTATGGATAAGACTGACGATCTGGTGTAGGAATGAATACAGACATAATGATACTCGCTTGAGAGAAAATTCACAAGATGTATCACAACTTCAAATGTATAGAGTTCCAACTGAATTCCAGTGGTATTTCCAAATACGTTCTAGTATTGAATGTGTTGAAGTATCTGTATTCTTGAATATGCTAATTTGCGAGTGGCCGTGGTGTGGCGGTATTCTAACAATATGTTGATCTATCACAATAATATAATCCATAAATGTTCTTTTCTGAGATCACTATAGTGCACAGTTAATAGTCCATTCTTAGACTATTATAGATGAGAACTTTGTATTTTCAGTTAATAATGATTTGAATAAATAATTCCACCCATTTGAAGAACTAAACACAGCAATAACACTGATTCTGCTTCAGATGTTAAATGCAAGAATGAGTAATTATTCAAGTAAACAACATTATATAAAAAGATTAGACCGAAAAGAAGAACCAGGATGAGGGTTTAAAGTTCAGTTCTAGAATATTCTAATTTGCCAGCAAGGTATAGTCTATTACTAAAATTATAATTAGAAACAAAAATTGGGAAACATCAGGCACACTCGGCGTATGATGCTATCGTACCATGTTCTAAACTCAGATTTAGATAAACATATTTACTTCCATTGATAATTATCCCGATATCAACGTTTACTCTTAGAGAAATATTAAATATCTCTTATTTATTTACAAAAGAAAAGTTACTGGTCAGGTACACAATGAACTTGATTTTGGAGATCAAGTCCAACATACAATTTTACATAATATATAATAATGGAGACAAATCTGTCAACACACACACACACACACACACACACACACACACACACACACACACACATATATATATATATATATATATATATATATATATATATATATACATGACATCCGTAGGGAAAACAAACTTTGCGGCGACAAAGCGGATGCACATTAGATGTGCAAGAACAACCTGCTCATTGCAAATGCGAAACAAATTACAATTAGCAAAACACATCCGATTATTCATATACCACTTATTCGGTTTCGAAAGTGATCTATTTGGTAAGACATTGATCCAGATCATGAGGCAAAGTTAACAGCGAACTACGAACATAAATATATTTGATTTAGCAAGTATTTAATAATTAATAGATTCGTGATGAACAAGCATTGTTCACCCCTTAACATTTTAAACAGATCCTATGCTTTTACTAGAATGTTCATAATGTCATGGGATAGTTCAGCCTGATAGCAGTTGAAGATCTACATAATGCACGAACATATAATAATACATTGATGCTCTATGACGTTTGCTAGTAATTTATCAACGTTTCTTGGAAACAAATATTACAACTACTCTCTGCTCGATACTATAGTACATCAGACTTACTTCAGGATGCCAGTGTAAAGATATCAGATGTGGAACTTGAACTATTGATACAATATGATATGAGCCTGATAATTGAAACTGGAAAGTCAGTTACGGGAGTCTTGATATGATATCGATCCGACGAAACAAATCACATTTAGTAACTGGACAATAACAGAGTAAAAAAAACCCACCAAAATGATAACTACGAATAATCAATATCAAGTCATTCCTAACGTTTGTGGATTCCAACAACAGCTCCAAATGTGCTATTAGCAAATCTAAGTCAGTAATATACGGCGCATGGGCAAGCATTGAATAAATTCAAGTTATACTGAAATATGTGCTCAAACTATACCTGTGGATTTGAAGAAGTGGATTTGAGATTCTGTTACAATTGCAGGACTATTCAATAAGTTAAATTTTAGTACGAGCCAGATGCAATAATTCCTGATTAAACTAATTTTGGTTCCGTTGCAGAATAAATTAATTAATGACTTTAGGCGTAAAGTCTCAACATTACAAACCAAGCAGTAATACCTTATTTGATATAGTGTTCGGTAAACGAAGAAACAATCTCTTGTGAACAACAAAGGTTCAGATGAATTTAATTCTTTAAATTAAAGTAGAACAATTATTTGAGGACAACATAATTCTGGCTTAACTGAAGAGCAAAAACATAAAATTACCTGACGGAATGTTCAGTGGATTTATATTTGATATGCCAATTTTAGCTATCAGACTGAGAAACAAACGTAAGAATTTAATGAGAATGGTAATGACTGTTCTTGATAATTGATTCGTACATGTTAAGGCAAAATTATTTTACAAATTCATTAAAGCTAATATAAAGTTATAGAACACTTCTCAGATGAAACGTGGTTCCTTTACTTCAGGTGATTACTAAAGTTCCTAGGCCTTTCTTGGATGAGCTCGCTAGTATTCCGACTAGATTGGTTCGTGAGTTAAAGTCATAATCGTTCTTTCTGGACTGAAAAAAACAAACAACACTATAAAAATGCTCATATTAAAGTACAAACAGATGTGACACAAGAGCGAAAGTAAACATTTAAACGGAAACGTTGTATTTGTTTTCAAAGTGGGTACACGTTCTTTAGGGTTGTAGCTCCACGGTTGAGGAAGACCAAAGGTGGTTATTTTCATTTTCTTTACATATTTCGAACCTTCGTCTACAGCTGCTTGAGATACAGGTGTGAGTAAGTCGGATGAAATTTGGTACAATTGTGTCTCTTTACACGAAGATATAACTATTCAAAATAGTTTCGTCAAACTATATCTCACAGATCCAAGCACTGACATGTTCTGGTCACCTCTATAATTCTGACGCTAGGCTGGAACTTGTACACGTAGGTAGTTCTACAGGAAAATTACTTATATGCCATTTTCTGGGTGATATTACTCAGGGTAAAGGTTATAGGTCTGAACGCGTTAGGTAAGGGACATAAACTTCAGCACATTATTCCTAAAAAAATATTGGTCACAGTTTATTTACATTCACGGGACATTTATTTTTATTTAAAAGACTAATGAAAACCACGACCTGTTAGTAGTTACAACCCAACTCTCCAAATATATCAGCATCCCACCAGTATCTTCAAATTGACTTATTTTCTAGACAAATCATCAAAACTGGGTTTATGAGCTCTAGTAACGACAGTTCAGATTAAATACGACGCGATAAAATTTATTAATTATAGTCTAAACCCGACTCGAAGAAATCGTTATACTAGACATATGGTTTGTACCAATAAATGTCCACAAAGAAGGAGACCAATAATGTGTCCAATGTTTCTAATTTTCAGCTTGAGGTTGAGCATTTGTTCAGCCAGTTTGGAAAATACTCAGCTTTTTCTGCTTCTGAAACTATGCGAACGTAACCCCAAATATCGAAACTTATTTGTATCAGGTAAGATGTGCTGTTCGTACGGTGTATTATTTTCCTTCTTTTTCCAAGTTTACAATTTGTGACGTGTGAGCTTATGCATTCAATCTCGTAATGACCCATCAAGGTAGTTGATAAACGGAAAGTCCTGCTAACAAGGGAGAGATTCATAGGAGAACTATACTCAAATAAAAATACTCGGTGGTAAGCAACCTCCTGATGACGTTGTGAGCATGATGTTGTTATATTCGTAAATCCGTAAACAGCTTTCAAATATGTTTTGCACATTATCTTTGCCAGAAACATGTTGCTCGCTATTTTATCTAAAAGTTAGCAAAAATAGAACCATGGAGAAATAGGTATATATA
>JAECUM010062367.1:0-13929 GCA_016617855.1 Megalonaias nervosa | reverse complement strand
TATATATTCACCCGAATTATCGTCCCGTTCTCGCGAGACAGATTACGTGGTCTCCTAACACTTGAAACACGCAATAAGATATTTGTCAAATTGCACGTAGCCCTATCTAAGAACTAGACTATCACTCTAAAATAAATTTAAAAAGAAAACATTGTTTATTCAGATTAACACGTAGGCCGAAAAAGACCTTGAAAACATCCAATCGTATTAGCGTAGCCTTACACTACCGCGGACCAAGGTAAACTAAAATATTACTAATGTAATACGTTTTACGTCTTAGATAAACAGAATTACTGAAAAAGAATTTCGAATCCATGCAATAATCATTACATTAAAATGTAATGAAACAAAAATAAAATAAAAACAAATTTTAAATCTAACACACAAGCAATTTAATTACATATACGTAACAATATAAATTAATTGGCAAGTTACCAAAACCAAACGGAGATTGGACATTACCAGGTCATAAATACACTGGATGATACACTCCGCTAGATAAACAACTAGATGAAAATGATAATCCATTACCATGACAAGAGCCTTATAATCAAGTTCATGCAATAGAAATGTGTCACGATAACTGCTACCGTGATAACGAACAAGATAAACACGGCTGTGATAAGATAATGTTAGATGAACTTCGTGATATGAAACCGAAAGAATTAGAGAACGCATTGTGTTACGACCCTGTAGTTGAATTATATGTGTGTTAAAATTTGAATTCTTTCTAAATCTTTTTTTTCATTTTTATTTCATTTTTATATTATTAAATGTAATTATTATTATGATGATAATTATGTTCGCAGGGTCTGATATTTTGTTAGAAACATCGCGTTTATTTAAAACGTAAATGTGACTCGCGTAAGCATGATTTTTGCATGACGGTTTTTGTCGATTCAAGTAAACAGTCGGAAATAGCTATGTAAATGATTGGTTGTGACCACGGTCATTACTAATAATACTTGTTGACATTCTATACTGCGGTGGCGAGATTTCGAAATCGCATGATTTCTTCATGCTTGTACATGAAATGACGTATGAGTTTGCTTTAAAATACTCAGGTACCTGCGAACTAGTCTGGAGTCATATTTTAACATCTTAGAGAGTCACATCATAACATCTTATAGAATTTCTAAATACCTTAAGAAGAAATTATTCTTTTGTGCTGGAAAGGGTTGTTCATTCGTACGTATGAAGAATAACATGTGTTTTGTTATTGATGATAGCTGTATCTCATCTACCTTTAAAATAATAATTATTTTCCCTGGAGAACTACACAACTGGCTTTGGACAAAGACATTTGCTGAAATTAATTCTAAATTGGAACTGAACAATACAATTTGTGATTCACAGTGAAAACTCTGGACACTTGTGTAAAACCTTCGTCTGACGTCGTCATCCGCCATCTTGGAACGAAATTGAGATTCAGACTTCAATTTAGAACTGTTTATTTACAGGACTTATGTTTTTCACAATTTTAGGACACGTTTTAGGATCTTCATAAATCGTAAGTCTTGTTTCATATTTTTACCTTTTCACCGTGTTTTCTAGGGAAATAAATTATTTTTGTTAAAATTTGCAAAGCATGTTGTAGTCACTCTTTTCTTTGTGTTATTTTAAACGAGCTGATACGTAACAATTGATAGAAGGCTGGTGCAGGGATTTATTGGAGCAAAATACAAGTTAGGTCTTGGAAAAGAATTACTTGATGATCTGGCAGTTGAATTACATAAACCTAAAAAAAATAATTCCGCGACTTAAAGTTGTCGCAGATGCTGTTGACGATATCTTTGCGATCGATTTAGTTGATGTGTCAAATCTTGTTCAGTTTAACGATAACAAAAAATATCTTTTTAATGATGTAGATGTTTTTAGTAAATACACGTTTAGTTTACCTATTTCAGATAAAACAGGAACATCGATAACTGATGCTCTAAAACAAATAATAACAAGTACAGAAAGAAAACCAAATAGAATCGGGACTGATCATGGATCGGAGTTTTTTTAATAAAAAATTTGAGAAGCTTTTGGAGAAAAATAATATAAAAAAAATATGTTACAGGAAATGAAGGTAAGAGCGTGATCGTCGTGCGATTTAATCGTACACTAAACGAGCTGATATATAAACATTCGACAGCTAAAAATACAAATAAATATATTGACGATCTACAGCAGGTTGTTGATAAATATAATAACACGAAGCACAGATCAATAAAAATGTCACCAAATGACGCAATTTAAAATCCAATTCTTGAAAATAAAATCATGTACCGTAGACATAATTTTAAAGTTGGTGATAAAGTTAGAATTTCTCTGACGAAAAAATACAACATTTGATAAAGGATTTACTCCAAAGTGGAGCGAAGAAGTATTTGTTGTTGATAAAGTTTTACTGACGATACCTGTAACATACGCGCTGAAGGATTTATTGGGTGAGTCTATAATTGGTAGTTTTTACGAGCATGAACTTCAGAAAACTCAGCGAGATATATTTGTTATTGAAAAGGTTATCAGGATAAAAGGCAATTAAAGTTTAGTTAAATGGAGAGGATACAGCGATACATTTAACAGCTGTGTTCCAACTAAATCTATATCGAAATAATATTGTTATAAATTTGCTCGTATTTTAGCAGTGCAGAGTTGCATCTGACCGGTCTACACAACGACATTAAATGTAACTTTCTTGCATTATCGACTGGCATTAAATTAAATATTTTAACAAAAATAAAATCGTATTTTATGCTCCTGTGTTGGCCAGCAATTTTTACATTAAGAAAAGGTTTAATAATTTGCCAAAATATTTGTTGCTCGGCAACAGTAAAACTAAATTTATTATGTTTTTGGCGATATGGTACTTAACATTATATCGTCCAGTTGTCGGTCTGCTGTAATTTTTTTTATCAACCACGTCCACGATCTCGTCTTGTTCATCGTCATTGTTAAATAAAATGTCATCTTCTGTATAACCAACCGAGTCGTGTTTATCTGCGACTGTAACATCTCCTGCTGTAAAATTATCATCAGCGTAAATATCACCAAGTGGTTTCATCAAGTCCATATTGTAATATATTTTTTATCTAATTTATAATAATAAGATGACGAACGAGATGAAATATCATCAGAAAGTTAATTTATTAAATTACCAAGATCTATCCGAAGCAGTGTGAAATTGTTTATCAGGGTATAGTTATTATTCTCTTGACCTTATTTTTATGCAATGTGATTCTAATAAGATTCTTCTAATAAGATTCTGCTAACAGGGGCAGAAAAAAATAAACTTATTGACAGAACATTTATTACACTAAAATTTAACAAAGATGATATTTTAATGTTTGCTCATAATGGTCTTACCAAAACTGAGCTAGAAAATATAATTAATCGTCATATTTGAAAATAAGTCTGTCGAAGGTTAACATTGAAGTTGCTGATTTGGTTCTTTCATCTACGGCAAATTTTATTGCTCTAGAATTTACCTTAATATATCTTGCATCAGCAGCTATAGAAGCAAATTCAAGTTCCTCATCTGTTTCAAGAGTAAATGAAACAATAGATTTAATTTTACTAGAATTATTACCTGTATTTCCTCGTCTGTTATTTTCTTGTTGAGTGACAAGTTCGAAGTTTCTAGACGATTATCTGTTTTAATACCGTTGACGTGGTCTATCACTAAACCATTAGTTATAGGTCCGTTGAACGTTTCTTAAGCAAATCTATGGTTATAATAACTAACAAAACTATCCGTTTTACTATCACGTACCGTTATCTTCAAATACCCCGTATTGTTCATAACACCAACAATCTTTTAAGTTTTTCTCCTTCGAATGATTCCTTTGTCATTCATAAAGATCAAACACAAGATGAGGTTGAAACTCTTCTTGTAATGATAAGTTTTAAATATTATCATCGGTAACCGCACCATTAACATGATATACTCGTTGTCCTTCTGGAATTGCATCACAAAATAACGTGTAAACAAAATCTTTCTTAAACATTTCAGTACGTTCTGTATTATCTCCTCTAACACTTATCATCACTCCAGCTGGTGTTAATTTACCAAACGGTTTTTGATACTTCACATGAATCACTGAACCCAATGCATTCCCATGATAACTATCATAGATTGGGTGTACGTTATATTCTTCCTGTTCCTTCGCTGTCGTCTTCATAATATTATTTAGCATTTTTATATCTTTAGTTGAAAGTTAAAATTCTCCAATTATGTATATAAAATGTTATCTAAAATATAATGCTGAAACAGTTGTAAATTCGATAATCAAAATATTTTAGCAAATTTTAACTCTACAAATTTGTTTCATCTTTTGCATCCAATCGTGACGCGAGAACATGCAGTTCATAAAGGTATGAAGTTAATAGTGCAGTATCATGTTATTTTATCAAAGTTGCATGCACTTCAAAAAGATATACTTGAAAATGTAGATTTCATCAACGAGATTGCCGAACCATATTTAACAGCTAAATCACAAGGAATATTAGCTGGAACAAATATTTCCTCAGTCGCTGCTGAAATACATCAAGAAATAAATAAAAAATATTAGGAATTTACTTTATCAGAATCAGGTTGGAAATTTGAAATGATAAAATAGTTTTATTTCACACAATGAAATATAACGCACTTCGCGGTAGTTCTTACGTTGATGTCCCTCAAAAAATTAAAAACAAAAAATGTTGCATAAAGGTAAAGAACTTTGGTAACAGATGTTTCCAGTGGGCTATTCTTTCTGTGATGTTTCCAGCAGAACAAATTGCTGATCGCGTTGACAAGTATTTTAGTCACGTATCAAAATTAAATTTTAATGAGATTGACTATCCAGTTGCAGAAAATCAAATACCAAAGTTTGAAAAGGAAAATAATATTTCAGTTAATATATTTGGTCTTGACGAGCATGAAAATGTCTATCTAAGGTATATTCAGAAAAAGCTTCGCAATCGACAATAAACTTGCTGTTTTATAAGAATCATTACGTTTGGATAAAAACTTTAACGGCCTAGTTGGCAGACAATATAATAAAAATAAAAATAAGAAACATGATAAAAATAAAAATAAGAAATATTTTTCCTACCGTTGTTTACAAGGTTTTTCTAGAGATGAAAAACTACAAGAGCATCTTAGATACTGTGTAAATTTCAAAGGATGGCAATCCCATGAGAAAAAGAAAAGGTATTAAAATTTAAAAATTAGAATGATAAATTAAATATTCCGTTTGTTATTTATGCTGATTTCGAGTGTCTACTTGTTCCCGTGGCAGGCGCAGAAAATGATCCAAATAAATCAAGCACCAGAAAAATACAACATGTTCTCTGTGGAGCAGCTTATAAAGTAATTTGTTACGCTTACGATAATTTTTCAAGTCCAATAAAATTGTGCAGATGTAAAAATCCTGCCGTTTGGTTACTAAAAATTTAATTGACGATGTTAATAAAATTTGCAACAGATTATCTAAAACAACTCCAATAAAAATAACATCCAAACAACAACTTGATTTTGATGAGGCAGTTAATTGTCATATCTGCGAAAAACCTCTACCTGAATATAGTTCAGGCGATAAAGTGCGCGATGACTGTCATCTAACTGGCCAATATCGCGGAGCAGCACATAACAGTTGTAATTTGAAATTTCATGCGCCAGATTTTATTCCTGTCGTTTTACATAATTTTCGTGGTTATGATAGTCATATAATTGTCGAAGCATTTGGCGATGAGGAAATTAAATCTAAACTAAAATTAAATAATATATGATAAAATGTATTCCAAACAATTTTGAAAAATATATGTCAGTTACGCTCGGCAGATTACGTTTAATCGACAGTTTGCAATTTATGGCAGCACCATTAGACGAGCTTGTAAAAGGTTGTAGCAGTTTCAATAATTTAAAAGTTGCTTTGGTGGCGACTACGTCTCTCTGACAAAAAAGTGTCTTTCCGTATGAGGATCTCGATGATTGGAGCAAATTTGATGAAACTTCTCTTCCTAACAAAGATAAATTTTACTCTCAGTTAAAAATGAAAATATTACAGATGACGGGTACAAATATGCACAGGAAATTTGGAGTAAATTTGTTTGTAAGACACTTGGTGATTATCATGATTTATATTTGAAAACAGATGTATTATTACTAAATATTTCGAGACTTTCGTAAAGTTAGTCATGAAAATTATGGATTAGATCCATGTTGGTATTATTCTGCGCCAGGATTGTCGAGGGATGCTCTGCAGAAAACAAGCAGAATAGAATTGGATCTCTTAACTGATGTTGATATATTTAATTTTATTCAAAAAGGAATTAGCGTCGGAATTAGCGTTATAACAAAAATATGCGGTAGCTAATAATAAATACTTAAAAAATTACGATAAAAATTTACCGTCGAATTATATTATTTATCTTCACGGTAATAATTTGTATGTTTATGCTATGTCAGAGCCAATGCCGTATAGTGGATTTCATTGGATAACACCACATCAATTTCTTAAAGAAACTGAAAAAGATTTACCATAAAATATCAGTTATTTTGTTGAAGTTGATCTCGATTATCCTAGTTCGTTACATGATCTACATAACGACTATCCGTTTTGTGCAGAGTCAATGATGATCGATTATAGTTTATTATCGCCTGAAGAACAGGCAATGTCAACAGCAAAAAATTCGATTATTAATGAGCTAGTTCCAAATTTGTTAAATTAAAGTAATTACGAGATACATTACAAAAATATAAAACAAGCAGTAGATGCTGGACTAATTCTGAGAAATGTTCATCGCGTGTTAAAATTTAATCAATCACGGTGGATGGCAGATTATATTGATTTAAATACCAAACGTCGTGCTATTGCTAAGACCGACTTTGAGAAAAACTTTTTCAAGTTGATGAACAATTCCGTGTTCAATAAGACGATGGAAAATATCAGAAAGCGAGTCAATATTGAAATTGTAAATGATGTAAATCGCAGAAATAAATTAGTCAACGACGACGGTTTTGTCAGTATGAAAATATTTAAAGAAAATCTTGTTGCAATACAGCGACGAAAAACAAATCTAAAGTTAAATAAACCGATTTATGTTGGTGCTGCTGTCCTTGATACATCAAAATGGCTAATGTACGACTTTTACTATAGTTTTACTAAAAGGCAGTGGCCAGATTCGGAGTAGCTATTTACTGATACGGATTCATTGTTCATGACATAAAATGTAAGGATGTTTATCAAGATATTTATACCAATAAAAATTTATTTGATTTATCGGATTATTCAAAAAGTAGTGGATTTCATGATGATGCAAATAAAGTGATCTTCAAGATGGAAGATGAATTTATGTTTGCGCCAGTTAAGAAATTTGTTGGACTAGGAAGAAACATGTACGCCGTTATTTTAGATGACAATAAACTGACTAAAAATCAAAAAGTTATTTCTCGCGGACACGTAAAAATGTGTATGAAATTTGATGATTTTAAAGCAGCGCTAAACACTTGCACTAATTTTATTAAAATAATTGTTATCAGAACAAATCATCACAAACTTGAAACAGATACAATTATAAAACGTGGACTAAGTAATTGTGATGATAAGAGATATTGCGAGGACGGAATTAATACGTTAGCTATTGGAACTACGCAAATTAATTTTGTCTAAACTTTATAAATAATGTTTGAAAAGTTAACATTAGATGGACTTAGTAGCAAAATTAAAAAATTAATGGTTAATGGCCAGCAATTATCCATTGAATTTAATAATGAAATTTCAGGTATTTGTTTTAGTAAATTTGATAGAATAAAACTCTCACTCATCAAATCAGATAACAGCAAATATACTGATTTTCTTGAAAAGATGACCTGAACCAGTCGAAGGTTTTTGCAAAAGGTGGTAGTTATATTCTCACCAGGATAGCAATGAGAGGGTTACTTGAATGTCATCGAAAAGAAAGCGGAAAAATTAAATTTTATTTGCATTAACACGATAATGAATTATTCTTGATAGCTACTGTTGATATATTAATAATAGGTGTGGAAGTTCTTTAAGGGAGATAACTCTCTGTCATCCTTGTATTTTGAAGGGAGATAACTCTGTCTGACTTCCTTGTATTTTGAAGGGTGATAACTATTATAGGTTGTATCCCTTGGATTTTGAAGGGAGATAACTCTGTTTGTCTCCCTTGCATTTATAATAAATTTTGTTTATAAATAATTATATTTTTATTTACTTATAATAATATCTTTTTTATTGTTTTTTTTAAAGAAACATTATCTTTGTTTTTATGATTTTGTCAAGTTTCTTGATTCTTTCAGAATTTTTCAGAGAGAGTAATTAATATAAAAATAAAAATACAATAATGAATAAGCCATGCCTATTGTGCAAGCTACTTTTAGATTTCCAAGTATTGGTCAGCTTATATCCAATACAGCCCTTACATAGTTTGGGGTCCACCCCAAATTTTGCTCTAACTTCAACAGAGAAAAGCACACTCACCCACCATGTCACCACGTGGTGGGTACACTTTTGCACTCCCCGGGGTTGATTATGGGGGTGAGGAGAGTGTGCAGATTTCTGTTGAACGTACAGAAGGACCCCGTTTGTGTATGTGCCGTCCTGTCCATTGTCCCGACCGCCCTCTGGACCTACTAGAATGTCGTCTGGCAATCTAGGCGTTCACATGGGTGTTTTGTGTGTCTGTTCAAATTAGCCTCTGGACCTGCCATAATGTCGTTTGGAAATCTAGGGTTTCACATGGTGGTATTTGTCCTGTCAATATATATTTTGTAAAAATAAGAAAAAATATTTTTGAATCATTACCACAGTAGTAATAGTAAATGAGCTGTTTCTATCTAAGAGACCCCCTTACCCCGACAAAACATATTTTGTCAGAAATATGCTAGAAAGCCTTATCATGTGAAAGTCATTATTTTGAGCTGATAAAATGTTAACATAGAAGCGTTTTGGAGGGGGAAGGTGGTCTCTGAGATATAAACCTCATTTACTATTGCTACTGATGGTTACTTCATAACAGCTGTGAGCTGTCTATCTGACCGGAGAAGACAGAGGGCTACTGATATTTTTCTTCTCGTATGAATACGCTACAAATTTCTACCTCGGGAAAATCACGATTGTCAAGCAATGTTAACTTATGCGTCTTTGTACACAGCTGAATAACTAACTCTGAGACGTTTGTAACTATATTAATTTTTGTCCTATTTACACTCTCCGAAGCAACTCTTTCAAATGCTTATAGGTAGGCCTGATAATGTGCATATCTCAAACTTTGTAACAGGTTAGTCACTTTCTCCAAATGGATGTTATTTTTTATATTATCTACGTAATAAGTTAGTCACTTTTTCTAAATAGGTCTTTTTATGCTTGTAGTTCACAGATAAGTTTACTAAACTTCCCATTTGCTCATTTTCTGCTCTCTTTATTCCTCTTATTACATTGTAAACAACACAGCCCGAGCATGCCCTTTAATCTGCCCATGTTCCAGTTCCACGGTTCCAGTAAGGGGAAAATTTCTGTCCTCTTTTTACCCCTTGCGCATGCACTCAACATAACAACACTCAGTGATGCAGTTTATTTTAGCAACCTCTCTATTTTCCTATTTTCAGCTAAACTCATTTGGTTTTGTCACGAAGCACCATATTTGTACATCCAGTCTCCAAGCATAATAATTAATTATGCAAAAATGATGCGTTCCTACGATTACAAGTGTGGAAGTACAGTACAGTATAATATGGCTGCAAGGAAGATGTTGTATTGGGTCCTGCCTGCAGTGGATAATAGATGCAAGAGTTAGCAACGTTTTTACAACAGGCAGATGAAAAGGCAAGGCAACAAAAGAAGATGAAATTTTTGAACAGTGAAAAGAAAGATTTTAGTGAAAACAAAACTTACAGTTTATTACATAACATTCTGACAGAATCAAAGATTTGAGAGAAATGTATGAAACGTCGTTGACGAAGCCTAAGAGAAAGATATCTTCACACTTTAAGAATTCTATCCCTTCTATGACCATCGACGCCCATCACTGAGATGCTAGGAGCGTCAGCAGTCACCACTACAACAATTACAAGAGCAGCAGATACTGGACTTGGCGTTGTTAAAGTTATAAAGTTATAAAGTGTGAATTCAGTCTTTTAAGCATTACGGTATCAAAATGGTGACTGACCGAACATTGATATTAATGCATTTTGGAATGTAATAAGAGTATAAGCATACTATTTTTATTCATGGTTCTCAGATGCACATTTGTAAAGGGGTTTCCGAAAATTCCATGATGCAAAATTTTTATGCCATTTCAAATTTCATGTTTTATATCTAACTCACCTGGAAACAAATTGCCTAAATGTCAAATTGAATTACACGAATGCACTCTAAAACGTGTATATGCTACAGATGGCAAAAAAAATAAATAAAATATTTAGGGGATTCACATGCTAGCATGTAGATTATTCTGACGAGTATTTTTTTTTTCGAAACTGGAAAGATTTCGCAGCAACTGATATTTAAAGAAAAAATGTATGTTTAAATTAGGAGGGTGTGTTATTTGTTTAGGTCTATACCCATGAAGACCAAGCAAACTGAGATGCAGTATATTTGTATATTCAAATCAGAACGGAGTAAGAAAATATTATCTTATTCTCTTTATAGTTTGAACTAATATGGAATTTGTTTTGGGACTTGAACTGTCTGGTCAGCTTAGGTGACTTTTTCCACGGCCACATTCAGACACTCAAAATCCGTAGGTGATGTAAGAAGGCTTTCATCTTACTGCACTGCCGTAAATTTAAGGGTGTTTTTACCAGGCTCGGACATGATTGTGCTCTGTGGTTTTTCACAAATACCGCCGCAGTAAAAGTCGTGACTAGTGAGCAGCTCTTGAGTGATAAATACCGCATGCAGCGTCTGCACGATATGTGTTGTGCCAGTTAAGTAGCTGACCAAAGTCCTTGACCCACACTTAGTGCAAGACTGACTCGGTGTCTTTCATCTCACTCAGCAACAACAAATCAATTTGGGTTCGGTCGTTCTGTCCCTGGGGAGATAGAGTCAGTGGATAAAAGCCTTCGTCATAAACGAACACATTAACAGCGATACCTGGGTCCAATGTTTCAAATTTCTTTTGTGTGTCTTTGGTCGCTTGCATGCAGAACTCGATATTATGAACTTTGAGAGATTACCCAGGTGTGGTAGATATTTTTGAGGCCTGTCTTGATTGTCACTGGTCGGGTATAGTGCCGACTAGATGGCCCACTCAAAACAACGGTCATCAAAATTCTACACGTTGATCACTGATCTTGGCGGGACCCATTTTGGTATCGCTGTGTAACTGTATCCACTAGACTGGTTATACGGCGAGAGATCAACCTCGACCTGGCTGCATCTTTGATCCTACATTGGCATAGTTCTTCATCGCTTCGATAATCTTTTCGATGCCTCTGCCAATTTCATCGCTGATGGTGCTACTGTCTTTGAGGCTCAGAATCATCCGGGCGCCACTGTGAATTTACGGATTAGTAGTTTTGAATCCATCTTTATCACGACTAAAATAACCAGATGAGTGCTGAGGACAATGTCTACTTTGATCCCAGCGTGATCAAAGTTTTGTAACACCGCTGAGATTCCAGGATTCAGATTGGTCAGCAGTTGTCTAACATCTTTGCCTGGTGTATAGGCTGTCGGGACAATGAATACGTGATTTTCCAATTTGGGCACTTGTGATTGTTGTCTTAATTGTTTAACAGTTGATTTTGTTGTTGTTGTCGCAGTGGCAGTGACAACCGGTTGTGATGGTTGTGGTTACGGTTTCAGGTCAAAGATGGGTCTCAGTAATTCAAGTATGTCTGCTTTTCTCATCGGACTTAACATCCGTTTGCCGTACTGCTGTACTAGCTGTCTTATCTGTGGAACTGAAGACATGTCTATACTAAGGAGAAGGCGAAGAGTCTCCCTTATTTGAGAAATTTTGTCGAGGATTTGTTTTATTTTGCCAGGATCAGAAACTGCGATCGTTTCAATCCTGGTGATTATTTCATCTATTTCTTTTATTGTGGTGGTTTCTGCTTGTGTTTGTGCTAGTGCAGGCATAGGCGTTGTGATGTTTATTTTTGTCTGCACAACCTATCCACAAGGCTGGCAAAATTGATTGCGTGACTTGACTCCGATGCCACATTTCAGGCAAGGTCGTGCCCCTAATCCCTCATGTAATATTTGCGTGTGAGCTGTACTTGTAATGGCATGGTCTGCCACAGGTTCGTATATTCCAAGGCAGGTTGCTTTGCATTTGTTGCGTCCCAACACCACTGGGGTTCTGCTTTCCAATGCCATGGATATTTCTATTTAGATACCTGTGGACGTTTATCTATTTGATAGCAATCCCACTCGTACTCTCCATGGCCAACACGTAGATGTAAATCAATCCTTGCCAAATAACTGACAACGCCTATCTCGGAATAACCACGTCAAAAGCTTTCTGCGGTGTTGAGTAAAACATTTTTCAGAAACTGATTTTCCTCAAAATGCGCAAATGAGTCGTCATCGAGTACCAGCTATCCAGTTTTTTTTTTGGAGAATATAGCCTTTCACGCACGATACTCTGCAGTTTCTTTTTGTTTTGTTTGACTCAAATATTGTCCAGATTTGTTCAGTTATATTCCTAAGGTCATAGCCAAATTTATAAGCTTCATCAGCTTTCTCTGTCTTTGTTTCAGATAATTTTGTACGGCATTGTTTTGCCTCTTTTATGAATCTGCATGACGCTTTCAAACGATACAGCGATTTAAGTGTTTCTGCTATATCTCTGATCTTCCAATATTTTGGCAGGATTTAGTCATTGCTAGCAGCATCAATAAACTCATTCATAATGCTCTGGCAATCAGCTCCCAATCTCCCGCTCAATATTTCAATATAAACAACATAAAATGAACAATATGCATACAGCGCAGTATGGAAAAAAAAATCGATACACAGCAAGGTAGGCTAAGCATCATGTGTATCGATCGCTACCATAGCTAAGAGATTTTTCCTTTCCACAGTTGCTACAGACTAGCACAGAGTAGTAAGTAAATGGGGCTGTTTGACCTTATTGAATACCCTATGGGGACACGTCACGTATGTGTTTACACCTCTAGCAACCCATCGTAAAAAAAAGAAAACACACATCTGTTGTTCGCGTGGGGCATAGCTTATCATGGAGGTTAGGGGCGAGAACGAGTGTCCGGGGACCAACAGGTTATTGAAATTAGGTAAAAGCCCCATTTACATACTACTCACTATCCGTTTATTAAAGTGAACGACTATTGGTGATGCAATTGTTTTCTCACAGTAACATATTCATATATCATGACTGCAACGGATGTAAACTCTTTATCTTATTAACATGAATAGAAGAAGGAGAATGAAGAAGAATAAAATGGCTAAAGACATAACAACAAGAACAAAATAAATACAACGGCCAAGAAAAACACTGAAAAGGCGTCGCAAAATGTACGCAGCGTTGTTGCAAAGATGCGAAATTAGATACGCAAATCAATCAGTTTATCTTAAAATTCTGACATATTTATATCAAATCTCTAATGACCCTGGTAAATAAGGAGATATGCAATTAGGATTTATCAGTGTAATATTTTTTATATTTTATTCCTCAATGTAGCTCACGCAAGAGACTACTAAAAATGTCAAGAATCTGCTAGTCCTTGCTATTTGCCAGCTATTTAATTAGTCCCATGGTTTACACAGTTTATTCAGTGGTAATCTCCGTTGTGGTAATCGCTAATAGGGCTGCAATTACGATGTTGGGGTATTTTTTTGACTGGTTATACATATTCCTGATGCATAATGCAACCAACCAACAATCAAATAACAATCAACTCACTTTGAAAGTTGCAATTTCACTGGATGATTTTATCCGTGGGAGGGACACGCGTTTAAACAC
>JAECUM010062364.1:0-17147 GCA_016617855.1 Megalonaias nervosa | reverse complement strand
TTATTTGTAAATCCATGCAGACACCTGTAGCAGAAAAGTTTTCTATGATTATCTTTGTTGATTTGAGATCCAACCAACCGTGAAAAATCTTTTATAAAACAACAATGATCCTGATATAATAATAAACTTATTGTGCTTTCCTCGGCAGAATCATTAATATATAAACATCAGCTTTGTCAGATAGCGAAAACACAGTGATCGTAATTGGATCGTTCTGTTTTTCAAATTCTGGGACATCTTTAACCTTTACAGGAAACTTGATTCCACTAGTTTATGAGCATGATCAACATATTTTAATACTCTGTTAGAATTTTTATTAGTAGGAAATAACGCTGATAATACTGCCCATTGAAAAAATCTATCATCTTTATTAAAAACATTAATGTAACTTCTAGTGGTTTTGATTATGTTCGGTAAATCTTTGTATGTACCCACACCGGAACCCCGTAACGGAGTATATTTTGACGTATTGATATGTACATCAATGATTTGATTAAAAATCAAACCACTACCCATATGTGTATACTCATCAACTTTTTTCTCATTCCCATCATGCATCTGGTTATAAAATTGATCCATATCTTCCCCGGCAAAGATTCTTTTTGTTTGTGAGCTGATCTATGGTTCTGCTGTTGCAAGATTTGTCGCATCAAGAGGATTAAGTTTATGATACCTAATTTTAAATGTGACTAGCACCTTTATACTTTTATGGGCCCCCATCTCGCTTCTGACAATATTAATAATTTTTTTAAAAATAAATTTTCTTGAGAAAACTCTAGAATGCAAGCGGTCACGTTTTATGAAATTGGTGCGCTTCTTTCCTGGTTTTATATTTAAAACAACCTTTATACGACCTTCAGCCCTAGTAAGAGATGGTAGCTGCAGTTGATATGTTTTGTCAAATCCATTAAAAGCTGAACCCTTTATAACACATTTTAACATTTATATTATCTTATCAGGCAAATCTCTAAAAATAAGTATAATTAGACATAGATGCCGATAGTATAATGACTGAAAATTTGGATGCTAATACATTTATCACACATTATTATTATAACAATATGCGGAAAACAGTCTTGGAATGATTCTTAACATAAAATCACAAAGAATCTTTCCCAGAAAGGAAACACATGATGGACAGCAGATATTTGTGTCTAGTCTTCACGAAGATGGTAAATCAGAATTTACAATGGCACATAATTTTATTTGGGAAATATTTCGCGGACCAATACCGGACGATGATATTGTTGTTCACGCTGATGGTGATAAGAAGAATAACTGAAATTGCTAACTTAAGATTACAGTATCGTTACAGAACTCACCCAGTATTTACGAATTATGAAGTGTCAGCTGACGGTACTATACGATTTAGAAAGAAAAAGAAGCCGATTGGTAATATCAATAATCATGGATATTTTATAATAAGTACTTCAGCTCCAGGACAAAAACAGGGTTGTTATAAATCACATCGATTTGTATACGAGTGCTTTCATGGTATGATACCAAATAGATTTGTTGTGGATCACATTAATAACATTAAATCTCATAATATGGTTGAGAACTTGCAGCTGCTAACACCGGGTGAAAATCAGAGGAAAGATTATGCTCACATATCTTTAGAAAAAATACAAGTAATATCCATAGATCAAGACACTGGTGAGGAAATAATTTGGCGATCAATGAATGCTGCTCAAAAATACTTTGGTATTAATTCTAGATTAGTAAAATTTGTGATGGGGTCTATAGATCAGCTACCGCAAAAACCGGAACAATGCTAAAATAGATTTTGTTTATTTGTGATTTTCTCTGCAGTGACAGAATTTATTATTCTTTATAATTTGAAAAGTTCCAACAAAAACAGAAATATTATTATAAGAAAGTTCTGATTTTTTTATTTATTCACTGCTTTTTTTTAGTTAATATTTTCCTTTTTTAGTGCAAATATATGACGAAAATCATTGTTTTTTTGTCTCTGAATGACTCTATTAGAGTAATTAAAAAGTTCTTGAAAAATTACTGTTTTGGGTCATTTTTTTTACCGACTTTCACTGATTTTTATAGTTTTCAGACCAAAACTCCAAACATTATAAAAAAAATCGCAAAATCAACTAGAGAAACACTCGAGTTTTTGCCCTAAAAAAATAAGAAATCCGATCAAAAACAACGGCCGCAAAAATCTGGAACAATGCTAAAATAGATTTTGTTTATTTAGATAAGTAATATATATATATATATATATATATATATATATATATATATATATATATATATATATATATATATATATATATATATATATATATATATATATATATATATATATTACTTATCTAAATAAACAAAATCTATTTTATATATATAATGTTACCAATAAACGATTTTTACGCTAGAATAAAATCATTATATTTTGCTGATAAGTCTGTGGATAGTCTTGCGTCTCTTGTTTCTCCCATACCAGATGTCTCGAAATCAGATTTTGAGATCCAAGAATGATATTATACATGATACCGAAAATGAAGAGATGATTTCGGATGATGAAGATAATTTTATAGATATAAAAAGCATTCATCACTACACTTCACACAAAAACAGATATTGTGTTAAGTACCACCTTAATAAAAAAATAAAAATAAATTAATCTTTCTCCTTGCGAGAGAGAATTTTTTTTATGACAGGCTGAAATTCTCATGTATCCGTGTATACCAGGAAGAAAAACAAAGTTTGATTTTATATTCGCCAAAATTATAGACGCAGTGGATTTACCTCCAGACAGAAAATCTTAGTTAATTTCATTTTGTAAACCTGTGAAATGCAAGAAAATTTTAATAACTTACGAGAATACTTACAAAAATATTATAGAAAGAAGTAGTACACAGAATACTTCGTAGAATTGATATTGAAACTACATATACAATACAGGTACTGTTCGCTTCACTAATCCGCACACAGGTAAACACGCTGAGTCGCTAAACTTACGTCACATCAGATTGTTCTGGAAAATCACTTGATTGAGTTATTTTAAAAATTTCGCGTAGGCGTATAACGCTTATAAAAGGCAAACCCGTGGTCATTCTACACGTTAAGTGGTACATGCATGATTGTGCGCACACGACTATAATTCAACAATCAATCATTCTACAAGTGTATTCGGGGGAGTGAACAGGTAAGTAAAACATTTTCTTGAACCTAGTGTGAAATATTGCCTGACAGACTGAAAAATAATTTTGTGTTTTTTAGATATTGTGAGAGATTGATTTTGTAGGTATCCAAGAATTAAACTCCTTTCCGTATCCTCGCCATGATACTAAAGATTTATCTCCCTTTGTTTTTAAAACCCATTTTCTATTCTAAACACGTCTTGTTCTGTCTTCTGATGTTCTTGCTCATAGAAGAACCTTTTATTTGTTTACCAAGTAAATCTTTTAGCTTATATGTAACAGGAATAGTAAATAATATTTTGGCTACTATAAATACTTCTTCAGACCAGTTTGGGGTAAATCCTTTTTCAAAAGTGTTTTGGATAAGGAAATTTTGACCTTATCACCAACTTTAAATTTTATGTCTCCGATACATATTTTTCCCTGCCTGCATAGGGTTCTTTAACGCTTGTTTGGGTGACATTTTAATGGTTGAGTGCTTGGTTGAATTATATTCATTTAACAACTGAGGTAATCTGCCAATATACTCGTTAGAACTTCTGGTAGTAATATACTTATACATTTTATTTTTTAGGGTTCGGTTAAATCGTTCAGCAACAAATTTTCCTTCATTACCTGTAAAATATTTTTCAATGTTAAAAACAAATTTCAAACGTCTTGCTAAAAAGCTCTTTACCCTGATCAACCCAAGTTTCATTTGGCTTTCTATCTTTTATTATTTGCTTAAACGAGTTAGTTATTGTGCTTCCCATTTTATTCTTGATCGGAACGGATCAAGCAAATTTACTGTATATATCTATGACGTTTAATAAAAATTTAACACCATCTTTTTCATCAGCTAGCTGACTCATATCGGTTAAATCTACAGCCCAAATATCATCTACCGCTGTCGCGACAACTTTTCTTCGTAGGAACTTTTTTATATCGGTTTGTGTAGTTCATAGGGTAGACCGTCCCCTAAATTATATTTAGCGCCTATTATACCCTGAACAAATTTTTTGTCAATACGTTCCCGAATATTGGTTGCATTGCTGATAGTTCATCCAACATAATCTTGTCACATCTATTCTTTTCAGCTTCATTATCTCTATAGCAAATATCATGACGCATTCCTGTTGCGTCAACATGATTATAGGGTTCTTGACCTGCTAGTGGGTTATCGTTTTCGTCCAGCTGCTCGTGTAGTGGATTATACTGACCTATATACTTATGTCCCGGTAGAGTAAAACCTGTTTTTGGTTTAGGTAACTTACCTATTATTTTATGAATATCAATTGCACCACCATTTATTTTTTAATAAAAGGTGTCAGATGTTTGCTTTCACAAGCAATTATTCTGTTGTTGCAGCCTTGGCAATAATCAACAACCATATTTCCATCTGCACATAAATCATAATCATTTTTACATTACACCCAATTATTAATAATGTTATAAAATATTTAGTCATCAACAACTATGATTGGTGATATACCATTACCTGTTTTCACAAACTGAGACTTTTTCTTACCACATACATTACGTATAGTCTTTCTCATTGTTCTTCCGTTTTTTTTTGTAGCAGCTGTTGTTTCATCAATATTGTTTGTTCTAGTTCTACACTTCAGACAGTAGATATCCGTCATGTTATATAAAATTTACATCCGATATCAAATTTACATTTTCATAACTTTTTTAAAATTATTTTGTAAAGTTGGTCTCTGATCAAATTATTTATAATTGTTTGATAAAAGCTATACAGTAATACCCACATTCGTTCGTACCTAGATGCTGCATTTGTGTAGAACAACAATTTATTTCTTTGTGCGCCGTTTTAATAAACTTTTTTATTGCGTCTTGCGTACCTGTTCCGTCATCAAAATTCTGAATGTTGATAATATAGGAGTTTGGTTTAATTTTATTAGGTAACTGATCTTTTGAAAAGACTCCATTAAAACCTGCTTTGTTGTTTAACTTATCCTCAATTTCAAAATTAGATAGCGGTGTTACCGCCCGCGAGTCCCTGGAAGTATTAAACCTCCGCCCCCTATTCCAAACATTTTTAGTAAGTTGGGCATAAGCGTTCCTGCTGCCATACCCACAAGCAGTGGAAGCAATGGAATTACTCCACCGTTGGTTCTTCTTGTCCGCGATCCCTTGGATTTTGTGCTTTTTTTCGTCGCTCATTTCGCTGTGGCTTATTATTAATAAAGTTTACATAAAATTACACGATACGCTTGATACCACGTCCTGATGTCACTTTTTTGAGTTGCCCCACTGACCGCTCCAGAAGCAGCTGCAATACCTAAAGACCCTAATACTGGTAGTACTACCTTTGCTATGGCTGGAAGAGCACTTGGTAAAACGCTGAGAGCTGGTCCCCGAAATCCTCCTTTCTTCACATTTGCTTTTGATATAAATACAACCACTCCTTTACCAGACGCGTTTGCTTTAAGATATTGATTGTAAACTGTGTTCGTTACAACAAGTTTATTTGTACTATCGCTTGCAACCTGTTGTGCACTTGGCTTAATTCTCACAGAAATGCTGTTTTTTGCTGCTTTGGTAAGTTTGCTAAGTTGTCCACGCGACAGTGATACGTTAATATTTTCTTTCTGTCATGATTAATCTGTTTTAGATTATATTTTATATAATCACTGACATGTACCATCCGTTGCGTTCAGCGTAAGATATCTATCAGACGCAATAAAAGCGTATACGTTATATGCAGCAGCTGCATTTCGAAAAGTCCCTGTTACATCAATATCAGCCATAATATTTATGAGTCGCTCAGAGTGTTTGGATGCATCAAAATTAAACACCGGATAAAGGCTTGCAAATTCAGCTAGTGAAATCTGTGAACCAGAATTACTGTTTCCATATTTGTTTTGTGCTTCCATAAGCATCGCGTAAGGTAGTGAAACGTTAAAGTTTGGTCGATTAAAATAACACTCAACCTTTTTCTCTGGAGACTGCCTAGAATTAATCCGAACGCTTATTCTTCTAATGTCAAGGTTATCAAAAACCATGTTGTTTTGCTGCTGATTGTTGTCTCTAGTCTGTAGCTGGAAAACAATAAATACATGACGGGGAAGTTGTTCCTTCGGTGCTGTTGTTATTCTCCATGTTGTTCCTGTTCCACCAGCATAAGATTGTCTGTAAATTATATGTTGCTCAAAATAAATTTTTCTAGTATACGCTGCTAATTCAGCATTAAGTTCAAGCTGTTTTGTAAGCGACGGCACAACCTTTGGCATCCACAATGACAAGTGTGTCATAATAAACTGTCCTTTGTCCACACCAGCTGCGTGCATTATCAGAATGTTTGTTCTGCTCGTTGAACAATAATGGTATGTTTAACACTTCTAAAAACTTTTGTGTAGTCTCTGCAAAATCCAATACAGAGCTTAGTGGAAGAAACATGGTTACATGGTTGTTTCCGATGGTAAATATTTTTCTTTTTGCAAATCCTTCATTATAATTTATACCTTTTCTTGGATATTGAACCAACCTACTTGTAGCTTCAAGTGCTTTTGTATTATTTGCTCCAGCTGCAATTTCCGGTAGACCCCAGTACCTAAGTAGGCTGTTTAGCACCATAACAGTAACCGTTAAGTTGACAGCAGCCGCTGGTGGTTCAGTTCCAACCTCATTTGCCAGCTCAGTCACAACATCCCTAATATTTGTAAGTGTCGCTGCATCGTTAGCACCAGCTACAGGTGATACCACGGTGAGTGAACTTTCATTTGAACTAATTGCACCATTTCCTGCATCTTTAAACCATAACATATTAGTTGCCACACTTCTTGAATAATCTTCTGTATAATCAATTATACTTAAGATTGTGGTCGCAAGCGGCAAATGGAGTGAAATATCCTCTATTGTTTGGTTTCCAAGTTGATATTGTCCAGACTGAAATAAAGACCATCCCATATTTACTAGTGAAATTTGTACTCCAGCTAAATATGGAGCACCTCCAGCTGTTTGTATTTTTCCACGAACCTCAAGAAAAGCTTTATGTGGAAGTAGGTAAACATCTTCATTTCTTGTCATAATTCTCCTAGTACCTGATATTGACAGCTTCCTAGAAGATCTTAATAATCTGAAAGATATTAAAACAGATATAATCTGGCAACTTGAGAGTGATCTTAATAGAGAACTTTATGATAGAATTATAAATGAAATCTTAGTGGGTGGATTCCTTATTACAAAAGTCTTATAAAACCAAAGTACGCCAACCAAAAAAGATTAATAGAATCTAAATTAGGAGTTAAATTAATATATATTTATACTGAAATAAAACTTAAAGATATTGCATCAATACTTAAAACAGCTGCTTATTATTGGACTCACTATAATAAAAGAACCAATCATATTCCAACCATGAACAGATTTAACAGATTATATAGAATACTAAACAGATCAGATCTTGATGATCTTAATTAATGAGCTAGAAAATTTTGACCCTTATGTTGTTACTGATGATACAGATATATATAAGTTTTGGGTCACCGAAGAGGAATATGATTCAACAATAACAAATCCTGACCAGTTTCTTAAAACGTTGAGAGAGTTTATTAATCGTCTACAGTACGCTGATTTTAAAGTCAGACTAACCAAAAAATGAGATGTAGACCCGTTTTTAGTCGAAGGATCAAAGAGACTGATTGGACCAAATACTCGTGATCTTCCTGATATTATATTTGATGATAAGGAATTGGTAGGTAACAATTTATTAAGAAATGATATAAAATATCCAAAACATAATCAATAATGAAGAATATAAAGGTTGTGATTGATTTTAATCACATATCAAAGAAACTTTCTGACGAAGACAGGAAAGAATTGATAGCTTATTACAACTACTATCATAAGAAAGCTTATTGTGCTATAAAAGCTTATTTATTTATATTATGGCAGGATATTAGTGTTGATATCATATCTGCCAATAGGATTAACAACAGGTGGTTTTACATCAGCTAGTAGTTCCTTTAACCCGTTTTTTCTAATGATATCAGGCGTTGGTATTACAGTAACTTCATGTTTAAAAAAGATCGAACCTAAATTTGAAAACAAAAATGCAGCTTGCAAGTTAGCCATAATTACTTATAATAAGATCCTGAATCAGTTAAGGACTTGTTTGCGAGGAGAGAAATATATTATGCTTGATCTTGTTCAGGAATTAAGAGTTAAAGATGATACGATCAGTGATATAATTCCAACAAAGGTTAGTAAGTGTGAGGAACAGTATATAAAGGGGTATAATATTGATACTTGTAGCAGCAAGATTGATACTAATATTTAACCGGTATCAGTAGGAGCTAAAATTCTGACACTTCTGACTCACAGGGTCCCCAGTCCCAGGATGAGTACAATTTTTTTTCACGTTTTGTAATCTGCGGTGGTCCATGAAAAGTTTTACTTAGTAAGTTTTCCATGCAGTTTTTACGGGAGAGTTAGAAACGATAGTTGTTAAAAATAATATAAACAAAAAAATATATATATTTTGGAAAAATATTTTTTTGGGGGGGGACCAAAATTTGGGGGGTCGGGAATCTCAGAATATACTCGGATAGTGGATCTGGGGACCTTTGTGAGTTAGAAGCGGTATTTTATCTCCTACTATTCCCTTTACAGGAATGGCATCAAGCGCCACTTTCTTCAATAAAGACACTCCTCACGGAAAGGTTAAACGATTCATGTACATGCGCCATCTTCAAGCTTTTGTACCTATTACCCAGCGGAGTAAATTTATGACAATTATATATGATGCTTTTGCTGGACCAGGAAAATATGGTGAGAACTGGCCCGATGCTATAGAAGAGTTGGGATCGCCATTGATCGCACTACGGGTTGTTATAGAAGATTTTATCAAAAGGAAGAAATTGGAATTTTCATTTAACAAGTTAAGAAATGTGAATTCTGACATAGGAAAATACGAACGCTATGTACAAAAGATCAAGAAAACCTTTAGAAAAAGGAGGCAGAAAAGCATAACAATGCCTGATCTAGAAACAGCTGTGATCCTGAACTTCTCAGAAGCAGATGAAGACAATTATTTTGAATTGTTTCTTAATGTTATCCATGTATTCAAGTTCTACGGCATAGCATATAAGCGATCATATGATCCCTGTGGAGTAATTACAGTCAGGAGCTCAGATGCAGCATTCCCGATTGGCTGCAACATAGCACTGTCAGAATTCAAGCACACGTTTCTTCCAGACTGTGGAGTTAAATCACGTTATATGACGTTCATCGATCCTTTTGGATTTAGCGATATACCGATGTCTCACGTTCAAAACTTCTTTGGACTAAGGAAAGAAGTTCTTATCACTTTTATGAGTGGTTTTGTTAACAGGTTTAAAAACCGAGAAAACAACAAAAAGACAGTCATGGAACTCTTCGGGTTCAGTGATGATGATGATGATGATGATGATGATGATGATGATGATGATGAGTACTCCTCGTCTTCATCATTGTCGTCATCATCATCATCATCATCATCATCATCATCATCATCTTGTGGTTACGATAATCAGTATCAAGAAACGGACGGAGTAACTTGCTGTATGGAATTATATGAAAATCAGCTAAAGAAAAAGGCTGACTCAGACAAGGTGTTGACATTTGAAATTCGAAATATTTGTAACAGACGAATTTATCATTTGATTTTCATAACCAACCATCAGAAGGGCTTAGAGACGATGAAGGAAGCAATGAACAGAGGAACCCAATCTCCGGAAAGCTTAAGTCTATCGGACTATATGATACTGAGGAAAGGAATACCTCTTTCGTTGGGGAACATTCAGAACAATGAACTGGTAGCTCAAACAATATTCAACGAGTTCCAGGGAAAAGAAAATGTTCGTATCAGTCGTATAAAAGATTTCATTCTGTTTGACACACCATTTGTATTTAGAAAGAAACCTTTGAAAATTCTTCAAAAAGAGAAGAATCCAAGACTCATAAAGGTTGTTAATAGAAACGACGAACCTCCTAGCAGCCGATGGAGTTTTCCAGATAACACCGACTGGCTTCTTACTTTCAGTAGCCATGATGCATATGACACCGACACGGAATCTTACCCAGTGAACATGTAAGTAAATGAATCATTTATATACGTGTCCATTGTACAGTGTTTCCTTTCTTATGTTAAAGGTCGTGAGCTAATTAATATCCAGGAAAACTTCATAAAACTAACGTTTATGTAAATCTAGGTAGTTGAAAGAAGGGTTAAGAGTGATTTTGAGTTCCATCGTATCTGTGGCGCAAGTTCGTAATTAATAATTTTGATGCATATTGTTCCTTTTTGAAACATGTGTAATATAAATATATGATTTATTCCGAATTTTCGAAAGTGAATTGTATTTTTAGTGGTTGTAAATAGAAATCATATAAGTGAGTAATGTTTTGAAGAAAACAAACTGATGATGCATTTTTTGCATTCTTTTCAATGAAGCCAAACAGTAACAATAACTTGATGTGACATTAGAATTACGGAGAGCTGAGATAAATTTTGTTCATACCACTAGAGAATAATTCACACGTCTAAAAAGAAAATGGTCATGAAAACACTATGCTGGGGATAATATATCAAGCTGAATATAACAACAACATAAATTAATCTTTGAAAAGCTTTAACAATAACAACAGAGCAAGTGATATATATATATATATATATATATATATATATATATATATATATATATATATATATATATATATATATATATATATATATATATATATATATTGTTACGTATATGTAATTAAATTGCTTGTGTGTAAGTTTTAAAATTCTTTTTCATTTTATTTTTGTTTCATTACATTTTATTGTAATGATTATTGAAAGGATTCAAAATTCTTCGATATTTTCTTTTAGCAAATGTTGTTTATTTAAGACGTAAAAGTGTTACATGAGAATTATTTTTAGTTAACCTAGTTCGTCTTGGGTTGGGAACTTCGTAAACAGGCAGTTAAAATGATTGGTCAGTATCACGGCCATACTTTGATTGCGTGATCACTATGTGTAAACAACGTTTCTTTGCTATTGGTTCTTAAGTGGAGATACACTGGCGTACGTTTTGGATTTCTTGTAGTAAGAGACCACATGACCCATCTCGCCAGACTTGAAATGACGTTTTGGGGTTTAAATACGCATTCTTAATATTCTTCTGGCAGAGTCGTTTTAACGTCTTGAAGGAACAAGGTGTTTCTTTTTATTTGTTGCCAGATTGTTTGTTTTTCATCTGATTTTTGGATTTAATAATTTATTCTCCTGGAAACTCAACAAGTTGACTTTTTTATAAAAAAATTCTGAAAGATATTTATGGAAATTTATTCTGGAATTATTCGGAAACAAAGACTGAGATTCAATTGAGGAATTGTTGATATTCGTACATTGGACCACATCTGACGTCATCACCTTCCATATTTGTGTGTCGTCGAGATTCGAACTTGGATTCTAATAGAACTATTTAGTGATAGGACTTGTGTTTTCATTCTTAGGATCAAATTTTGGATTATATTCACAAACTGTAAGTCCTATTTACCAATTTGTGGCTGTAATCGGCAGATGATAAAACAACCTACAATTTACATGCCACAATACTGAAATCTGACACGATGTATTGAATACCTATCCACTAATTTCATCGTATACAGGATTTAATCATTTTCTGTGTTTTCTTGTTTGGTTATATTTTGTTGTTGTTTTGTTTGTTTAAGTCTTTTTTTGTTTTGATGATTTGTAGAAATGACATTAGTTTTTACTGATCTCATAGTGGATTTGTAATATATTTGAACATATTCCTTAACGTATTATAGTGGCAAACATAGTGATTACATGTTAGATAAAATTATCCAAGTCATTTATTAATTCGACCTTATCTTTGCAGGGCAAGCATTCTGAAAATATTCGATTTTCCTTATCCGATTTGTCAATTTAGATAAATTGTAACATATGGAAAATTTTAACTACCTCCTACTACACATTTGGCGAGATGAAACGTTATCCCTTTTGTGCAAGTATTAGAAATAATGATACTGTCGTAACTAATGACCTATTTATTATTCATGCAATTCATTCATCATTATATGATTATGAAGAAGCATCCAACACTGTATCTAACTGAATTTAGAGTGTAACCGTTATGAAGAACAACGCAGGATTTGTTTCTAAATCTGAGTTAAATACTTTGCCAACGACGATTGTACTGCAACTTATAGATTTATCTCAATCATTTTTTATATATACCGCAAAGTGTTTAAAGTCGTTAAATATTGTATTATAGATACTATACGACTTTCTTGATTTCATCATTTATGTCAAATCTACGTAAATAATTACTTAGCACTGTCTATGCAAATATTATTATCTGTATCTCCCTTTAGCCTTCATTCTTCTCAAGTTTGTCTCTGTCTCTGTCTTTCTCTCTCTCTCTCTCTCGTGCATTGTTTTGTGTGCTTTCATGTAGAGGAGGAGCTCTGCCTAAGATGGAAAACTTGCTAACCAGCTCTAAATACATCAGTAATATGGCAATAACATTACGTTCATAATAGCCATTACTTAGCTATTTTTCGACTGTTTTACATTATAATATCTTGCAATTGAAATGAGTTTCTTTGAAGTGTTATTGATATTTGTCATGCAGCACGTGTTTAGAATATAGAACTACCATGGGGTAGAGATTCGTTAATATATTATGTATCGTATTACTCGATTTTTAAGTAATGTCCAACTGCAAGCTACGACAACCAGATTTTGCGTCGCATAATTCCCCAGCAGATCAGGGTCTATGTTGTTTATTATACTTATAGCTCCCTAGAAACTGAACAGACTTATATCCCTTGGCACGTTGTGCAACGGGTGATCTTAGTCCGCGCAGTTTGCAGTTGGATTTGGCATATTAGTTAATTCGATAGTTGTGAAGTTTGCAAGTTTGCGCAGATGTTATCATGAGGATGCTTATTTCGTTCTCTTGTACACTTAATACAAAACAAGGTTTGTCCATGAAACTTTGGTGTGTACATTATATTTCAGTGCCAGATATTTTGTTAGAATCAGACAAATATGTCTTTAGAAAGCAAAAAAAAAACAAAAAAAAAAAAACAAGTTCACGGAGAAAGGAGGTAAATGTATTTGATCACTTTGAATGCAAACGTAAATCATGAAATAATAGAAACAGTAAATGAATAAACGAGGATATCTACGGGTTTTCAGTATATATATATATATATATATATATATATATATATATATATATATATATATATATATATATATATATATATATATATTTCAAGAGTGAAGTGGAAGCATTGCAATGTCATGAGTGACAATACAAAATGTTTCCACTTTAAATAATTTTGTGACATTTTGCAAAGTTATCTTGTACATATCATACTTCAAATTGTGTATTTTGTCAAAATAATGACTGTATTCGCACGAAAATGAAGATATTTTTGGGGTTTTAACACATTTCGTGAGTGATACAGTTGGGGTAGGGTAAACATAATAGAGCGGTTGTAACTGGCAATCTTCGGAGCACAACATTTTTAAACAAAAGGTATTATCGATTCTTCATTTGGTTTATTTCTACATTCAAGAGTAATTTTTTTTGTGTGGCCTGTGCAATGTTGCAGTCTAGCTCGTAGCAGACGCTGAACCCTGTGTTTGATTGTCACTTAATTTCGGTAAACAATCAACGCTAATCAACGCCTGGTTTATCGATCACTTTCAATTACAACTGTGATGCCATTTAAAATTGACACTTAAAACTTTATTACTATATTTAATCACAATGTTTTTTTGTGTGCTTTAAACTATGTTAAAATTTCGTTGTAGAATATCAGATGTATACAATACTGTATTGAAGAAGCATAGCAAAATGTCATGTATGTTCAGACACAGAAATTCTTCTAAAAAGACCAAATTATAAAACGTTAATACTTGATGTCTACATGTTCTTGTTTGGAGGTCTCTTTTATGCATTTCTTGATGGTACCTCATTGACTGCATTAACTTAGACTAGATGGTCTGCTGTTTACACATTTTAAGATTAAATTCTGTACATCTTAATGTGTAGGGAGAGAGACTGGAACGGAGAGAGCAGGGAAGCGAGAAAGAGAGAGAGCGAAAATGAGCAGAAGAAGAATATAAAAACAAAATGAAATAGGCCTAAATATGAAAAGACGGGTCTGAATAACGCACGCAAGTGCACATGTACTTTCTCAATGGATAAAGAAAGAAGTTCCAAAAGTGATATCGCCATTATGGCGATTAAAGTGATATCCCCACTGTGGCAAGATAATTTTTCTTCCACTGATGTATTTCAATAATTCTCCATGAAATATATAATAATAAGGGGTATCACAGTCTCAAAAGCCATATGAATGCAAACTCTGACATTTGAAATGACCATCAAATAAAGCTCTGGCAATTTTAAGTGGACGTTTACGATTGGATTTGTTTTGACTTATGACAAATTAAAACACGTCTGAAGTAAAGTTTTAGTTTTACACGCTGTTACGTAGAGTGTCGTATGAACATATATATATATATATATATATATATATATATATATATATATATATATATATATCTGTGTGTGTGTGTGTGTGTGTGTGTGTGTGTGTGTGTGTGTTACGATGCAGTTTTTTTAAAGGACTTTTTGGAAGGTGTGATATTAGGGATTGTAGTTTCAATTCATATAATTTTAACAAAGATGATCATTGTTAGAATTTTTGTATTATATGATTCTAATAAAGAAAATGATTGTTAGAATGTTTTGTATTATCTGATTCTACTATGGTGAAACAAAGTAGATGCTATCATTCACTGTATCTTGTGGCTTCTACGCCAGCATCATTGTAAAACAACCGCAATATCTTGTAAAACCAATCTCCAGTAAAGGCTACGACTCACACCGCATTCTCAGACTTGGCGTAAAAAACAGTTTTGAATCTAAGTTGCTCATGTAGACAGTTCTTGACGAGGTAAAGTTTCATTGGAAAGAGAATACGGTTCAACACGAGAGCCGTGCGTGTTCTAAAGATACATAAGCGAGGCTGAGTGTTGTAAAGTTGTGCCCTTTTATGGCAAAGCTAACGCCTCTCAGACTAGGGATCACTGTATATGTGCCTTCTCTCACGGCTTGGTCAATTGCTGTGCGCATACTTAGGTTCTGACTTCTTTTTTTCCAGATAAGAGGAAAATAATTGGTTTTAGTTAGAGAATTTTTTTACGTGTATAATGCATTGAGGAATAACATATGTAGAAATTGTTTCATCTACCTCTAAAGAACTTGTAACACGTTATTATTATAAAAATATGAAACATGAATTTTTAAATTCAGTGTGTCTCGAATTGTTTAAATTTATTTAGATCTTACGATAATTTATAATATCAAGTTTGGTTTTTGTAGAAATGGTATGCTACCAACTTCATGCTACAAGATAATTTATTAAGAAATAAAATTACCTTTGAAATTACCGCTCCGGGTGGCCTAGAGGTTAGAGCGTCAGCCTCGGATGCGGAAGGCACTGTTCATGTCCAATCCGATTGCAATTTTTAGGGCTACGCAGGTTTCCAGAACTGAAATACTAATCAATATTGCCAACCAAAATCTTACGAGTGTGTTTTGTTTGTCTGTATATGTATAAATAAGTTTGTGGAACAAAGCTTTTGTTTTATTTTTATTTGAAATTTGTTGTCATTGAAAGTTTTATTTCCTTTTTAATGTGTTTTGTGTTAAACAATTTGCTTTTAAACTGCATAATTTAAACTGCCTGTATGTTTATTTTCATATCATTTCTGGACCTTTTTATTATTTTTTAAAACTTTGTTTAACATTTCTTATATATGCTTTAAAAGTTTAAATAACAACGTTTATGCTCCAGATTGTTCAATATTTCCGAATTCGAAAGATTGGTTAAGCCACAATTACTAGAGTCAGATTGCACGCCATCGTTTAAATCTTACTGTGTGGGACAGGTACAACTAAACTGATTGAATGATTAATATAGCTATCTCTGTCAACATACTCCTTTGACATAATTATTTGGCAAAGTCGTTTTCTGTTTCCACCTGAGGAGTGTTAATGATAAAATTTAAGTCAACTGTCTCTTTAAATGGAATAAGGACCATGCAACTTAGACAGAAAAGGATTTTAAATTATGGGCAAGAGGGCTAGAGCCTTATTATCCCGCCTAAAATTCCTTTCTTTGGTATTCCTGTCATACCTTCATTTTACTTTTGATTGGGTATAGTCAAGATTCTTGTTACTTTACAAGCCTTTGCTATCATATTTGAAATGAGAGACACAGCAAGAAGGATTAATCTCTGAATCGTCAGTTAAAAGAAGTTTCTCTTTCAATAAATGCAATGGTCCCGGTACAGTATGTTCAAAATCTTGTAAAAAAAGTTCTAAAATGTAAAGATTCTTGAAATGACTCCATAACAGCAAGCGACACCAAATGAACACCCTCAGCCCAAATCTGGTCCTGTATCAAAGCAATGCGACCGAATCATATTCTTGAAAGTTTGATGGAATCTTTCCAAAGTCAACTGACGTTCAGGATGATGCGCAGAAGATTTAAACTCTTTGGTACCTAATTCATGCACAACTTGCTGAAAAATTATATTGATGAAATCTGACCCTTGTTCAGATTGGACAGATTTAGGAAGGTCAAAAGAGTTAAACATTTTTGTCTATGCTTTTATTATGGGTTTTGTTTTAATAGTACTCATGGAATTGCCACTGGAAATCTTGTGGACGCGCACATTATGGTCAACAAGTATAATTTGCCGGCCTCGGTCTTAGGTAAATACCGACAAAGTCGACCATTATTCTGCAGATGAGCCTTTGGTATCTTCCGATTAGATTTCCCTACTATCTGGCAAATTTGACAATATCTACAGAATTTAGAAGTAACATTTATTAATTTTCGGCCAATAAAAATGATCAAAGAGATAATGATAAGTCTTTTTGATTCATAAATTACCAGTCAATG
>JAECUM010062362.1:0-13317 GCA_016617855.1 Megalonaias nervosa | reverse complement strand
GATGTGCTACCATGGTGTGTCCTAGGCCATTTACTCCAACTACCTCATCACTAAATAACCTATTTGTGTTGATGTGCTACCATAGGATGGCATGCAGAGCAATTTTCCACAAGAAGACACGTCAATTCATTAGAATATGCAAGGTTATGGAATGTTTGTTTTAATTCTTTCCACTGACTCCACCACCACTCTGATGTGTGGAGAAATTATAAATCATGCAAGCTGTACATTTTCCATAAATTGAAATATTTGTGAAAGATTTGCAGACAGTTAAAGTCTTGAGAACTATAAATGTGAGGGATATATAGGAAGGTCAAGTCTTTTGAAGTATATTTCTGACAATTAAAGTCTTGTGAAGTTGAGTTCTCCGTCAAAATAAAGCCACCCATATTGGTGCTCAGGGTAGCCTAGTAGTTTGAGGCATTTGCCTATACATATCACTGTCTGCATGGGTTCAAGTCTCAGCTTGGACAACATGGGTATGTGATAAACTTACTAGCTGCTTCCTGTGGGTCAGTGATTCTTCCCAGGATTTTGAAGTTTTTTCCTCCATGAAACATTATGGTCGACATGTATTGCCTACCATATCCTGAATAATGGCACGAAACCCACAAATGACTTCTAAAATGTTGGTAGTCTGTCGTAAATTTCTATATCACTGTTATTCCAGTGATATCACTGTTATTCCTTGGCTGCATTTACCTTCACACATTTGTACCAACAGCAGTTATTATCTTTAACCAAGTCCTGACTTGGCTTCAAGCTAAGCTCGCGACCAGTAGAGCAAATGTTAGTGGTGAATAGCTCTTTTTGACATCGAAAATCATTGATGTACAACAGAAAGGGTTATTGTCCATTCAAGACCCAACAGCAGTTTCTTAATCGCATGCTATTCAATTGGCAGTAGCACAAAATATCATTTTAAAGGCCATCTATTGCACAAACTGTTTCATTGTTAAAATCTGCCAGTTTTTGAAAATCACAAGTTCAAAAACTAAACATTTAGATAAAAATCAAAACAATTATTTCTATGTTTTCTATCCACACATTACAGAAAACAGCCAGAAACAGTCTGAACTATTCCACAAATGCAACAATCAATGAAATTATGCATGCCGAGCAGTCACAATGGGCAGGGTTTACATTAAAAAAAATTTCAAGAGATCCCACACCAATCTGAAGAGGCCAAACTCTGGCACAGGCTGAAGAAGCTGCTGTCAATACTGGTTTACAAACAGCGGGATTTTACAACGCTGAAGAAGCTGCTGGAGGGGATACCCCACCCCCAAATTGTTTTCAAAAAGATGCACAATCCTGCATTTGAGCATACTTGGGCATCTCTTCTGGCTAAAAATTACTACGGAAGACAGTTTTTGTTTACCTAGACTTAATTATTACCACTTATCAGTATAAAATGTTCAAACAAAGCACCTAAAACAGTATTATTGGTTTAGGTATGTCCTTAGTAATTTTATTTGTTATGGAAAATTTAATTTGAAGGAACAAGGCAATTAAATCTCATTGTTCATTTAATATAATTGTAACCCATATATCTCCAATCTCATGTGTAATATAGGATGAAAGTAACTTTGTTTTGTATATTACTGTAATATTGACGACATAATTAAGAAACTGCTGTCCACAAGAGCAGTTAGTTTTACAACACACATATGTAGAACAAGGACTAAACATGCTGAATGTTACATCAAGATTAATCAATAAATCTGAGCTTCTGTCATTCCATGATTTCAACTGAGCTTCTGTCATTCATGATTTCAACTGAGCTTCTGTCATTCCATGATTTCAACTGAGCTTCTGTCATTCCATGATTTCAACTGTGCTTCTGACATTCCATGATTTCAACTGAGCTTCTCTCATTCCATGATTTCAACTGAGCTTCTCTCATTCCATGATTTTAACGGTAGTAGTCTAACCAATCTGACTCATCCTGGTCATCATCAAAACCTTCCAAGCTTAACCTTTCTAATGGCCAGGTCAACAGCTGCACTGATAGCATCATCATTAGATCTGTTCTACAAGTACCAATTCAAAATTAATACAAAACAGACTTTCAGATTTTCTAAACTTAAGTCCTACAGCAGCAGAAAGGGTGAACCCTACAACATTTTTTGAGTGTCCGTTAGCAAAACTAAAGGTTCCTATGAAGGGCTGAAAATACGGTCACTAACGCTAAACCGAAGCCTCTAACCGAACGCGTTTCCATACAACGGAAACAGACCACGTTAACGAAATCGTGTGGGTTAGCTTATCACTGCTACTCGTTCGTTCACATGTATTTTTCAAAGTTTAGGTGTGTTCATTTGCACGTCGCACACTCACTGCTTCTCGTTCACCCTCTGCTGCTGCTGTAATTAAACCATTGTTATATCAATAATGATCGGTGAAGCTCACTCAGCTAGACTAGAAGCAATCAGGAGTTATCTTCCGCTTCATAATAGTGTCAAGCAACAACTACAAGTGCATCAAGAGTCTCAGGTGGAACTTGCAGAAGGTACAGAACAATTGCTCAACCCGGTTACGAAGGCTACCGAAAAAGCCACAGAGGCTACTAAAAGTCTTTTACCTGCGTTAGAAAGAACCACAGCAGCAACTGAGAAAACAGCAGAGCAAATCAAGAAAACAAAAAAGATTCTGCGAGAACTTCCAGAAAAAAATAGTTGCTGCTCAGCCAACCCAGGAAATATTTGAATATGCAGACCAAACAGGTGATACACTAGAACCAGAACCAGAACCAGAACCAGAAGCAAGAGCTAGGTTTAATCTGACTGATAAATTTACCTAATACGGTATTAATATTATTAAACAGGCCAAAAATCTAAACTATTAGCTGCGATTGCTGTGAACAGCTATAATGATCAATGACGATTTTTAAAATCTGAATACGCTGATGCTTCTGTAGGTCATGAAAATTGGTACAAATGGAAATTTCGCACATACTACGATGTTGATAGAGTTAAAAAAAACGATCCGAGATATATTACACTTAGTAATGCAATAGATACATATGTTATATGGACACATCTATCACCGGAGCAACAACAACAATTATATCAATCGCAAAGACAACAATGACAACAACAATTGCAACAACTACAACAATCGCAACAACCACAACAATTGTAACGACAAAAATTACCAGATAAAGAAGAAGACTCAGGTGAAGAAAATTCTATGATATCCCCGTTGCAACTGGAAGTGGTATTGCTACCCAGCGAAGTGGTCTTGTTACTTGTCCCAATAATGTCCTTGCTGACGTGGACAGATTAGAAATTATGATGGGCAGAAAATGAACCGGTAATATTTCTCCAGAAATCATTAATGAAGCAGTTGCTATTTGTCAACAATTATTTAAAGGAGGTATCATGGATATTAATGTGTATCGGTCCCTCGTTAATGAAATCGCCAATGATTATTTCAGTTATTAAGCAGTTAGATATAATTACTATAATAAGATGATTATACATAATACTCAACGTGGGCCAACCATGGTCAGGGTGATAAATTCACAATTACCTATGTATAAAGCATTCTACGGAGATGGACTCAGTGATGTTATTCAGGGTCTATTTAGAAGGATAGCCCCAAAAGCAATACCGATTGCAAAGCAACTGGGAATGAGAGCTATTAACATTGTTCGTTGAAAGGGTATTGGTGCTGTTGGTGATGTTGGTGGAAAAGCATTTTTAGCAATCAAGGATAGACTAGCATGATTAATACAACGAAAACCTCGACCAGTAAAATTACCCAGCACGAAAGTGATGCCTGCAAACATTAGTAAAATAATAAATCAAGCTGCAAATCAAAACTTAGCAGAGTTAGCTGGTGTACCCATGTCAGAAAAGGAAACAAATATAACCACAAATTCAATAGCAGGAAGTGGTCTTTGTATTAACAAGTATAATAAAGATGTTTAAGCGTATATCTGATCCCGCACTTGACATGGATGCGCCAGTTCTCAAGGATGAATCTGTGCGCGATTATCAATATTATTCTTATGATGCACAACAGCCAATTCAGTGTGGGAGAACTGAGTTGCAAGTTCAAGACACAAGCAGGTATATTTTGCCCACTGAGGCGTTTATTGAAGTAGAAGGTAAAATTTTACAAGCAGATGATACTGGAGTCGGAATTTTAGATGGACCTAGTTTTGTTAACAATGGTATAATGGCGTTATTTAAAAGCGCCACATACATGATTGACGGAAGAAATACTGAATCATGTTTGGATAATGTCGATATTGCCACAACGATACGTGGACTTGCAAGATACAGTGATGATTACTCGAGATCAGCTGGTCCGTCAATGATGTTTGCAAATGATACAACTGATCATCCAGAAAGCAGTAACATAACAATGAATGCAGCTGGAACTGAAGTTGCATCAATGAATGCAAATTTTAATTTCGGATTTGCAGCACACAGATCGATGTTAAATTATGAAGAATTTTCATGTGTAATTCCATCATCGCATATATTTGGATTCTGCAGACATGTCAGAAAGGTTATTTTCGGATCCAAACATTCAGTTGTACTTATTAGAAAAGACAACGACAATGATGCAATCTGCCGACCCGCCGCACATGCCGAATGTGTAATAAGACTAACAAAACTTTCGTTGTGGATGCCAGTAATGACTCCATCGATCACCGAAGAACAACGGTTGTTATCTTTTATGAATCAAGGTGGTAAATCAACATTGTCATGGTTGACTATGACCAAAGACATCATTTCAAGTAAAGTTGTTGGTTTATTTACCTGGCAAATAGCATCACAGCAGGGTATTTCTGCACCGCGACATATATTTGTAGCATTTCAGGAAAATGCACAAGAAAATACACAAAGGTCAATGAAATTTGACACACTTGGAGTTAGTGAGGTTTCTTTGAGGATAAATGGACATCAGGAACCATCCGAAGAAGTATTACTGCGTTTTAATCACAATCATGTAGCACGTGTTTATCATTGGTTGATGACATTTATGGGGCGTGATCAGAATGTCGATACTGGTTTACAAATAGCGGGATTTTACAACGCTGTATCAGATCTATTACTTTTCACTGGAACATTTAGATTTATTCAGACAATCTGTTGTTGATAAACACTTCCGAGCTCGTGTAGCATGATCACCACCAAGAATACCTGGTCCACCGATTATTCCTGGTGGTTACAGAGCAATTGTGGTTATACTCAGCGATAAAACAATGCTACTTGAAGGTGCTGGTGGTCGCATGAGAGTCATTGATGCCCCAGTAGAAAACATGTAATTAGATCCCTGATTTAAAATCAGAATGATATTATAAAATGTCATATCATCATGTTAGTGTCAGTCTGACTCCTGGTCAAATTAAAAAACTACAATCAATATCAAAAGAAAACTGTAGAGTAAAAATATCATTAAAGCGAAAACAAATCACAGGTGGTCCGAATAAACTATCATTGTCAGAACGCCAGCATAAACACTTCAGTGAAGCCAAACAATCAAATAAAGGTATACGACTTAATCTTTCTGCGGGTGCCATTAAACACGTCACTAAGACCGGTGATATATTTCCACTTCTTGCAGCTATTCCAGGAATAATAGCCGCTGTTGCAAAAGCAGCTGCGTTAGGTGCTGTTGGAACTGCTGCTGGAATGGCATTAAAGAAAGCAACAGGAAAAGGAATAAAAAAAAGGACGATCCGTTCACGGATTGGGTCTAAGACTGCCAAGAACTCGGTACGGAAAGGGTTTAAGATCGCCAGGGATACTTCGTTGATTCTCCCTATGTCCAATTTTGATTTACTCGATGCTGCTAAGCAACTAAACATCAAAAATTTCACAGGTGTTTTTATGCGTGATCAATTACGATCAAATCCAGCCATGACTGAAAATGGTATTATTAACCTCAATAAAAACTCTGGTCCAGTTACTCACTGGGTTGCATATGCGATTAATCCACATGGAATTATTTATTTCAATTTGTACAGACTGGCACCAACAAAAGAATTTATCAAATATTGTAATGATCTCAATATACCAATCTGGTATTCAACATTACTAATAAAAACAATAACCACCCACCAATATGTGGCCGTGAAGCACTTGCTGTACTCGACGCTGTATCAACATTCCAATGCACCTCATAAAGCTGTACATGAATACACGAGTTCTGTTTTAAATAATCGCTAATCGTATAATGGTAGATATTTACGGAACATCAACTAAAACTAAAACCCAACAAGCACCAGATGAAGATTTACTTAAGCGAGTAACAAAACAGATAAATGATGAATTATCTGACCAGCTTAATCTTACCAATACTGATCCAAACGAACTTGTTGTATTTCAAAACCGTGAAGGAAAATTAATGACGAGTAATATTTCAATCAATGATATTATTATTTGTAATCAATTATCCAAGGAAGATCTTATTGCTCTATACGATAAGGATGGAAAATTTATTCCTAGTGCTGTTACTCCATCGTTGATTAGTGATAGGTTGTTAAAATCTGGCGATATAATGAATGGTGTCATTAACATGAACAATAATACAATTATCAATGTAGGAGAACCTGTCATGGATCTTGATACTGTAACAAAAAAATACGTCGATGATAAGGAAATTCCGATGACAACTTCGCTGTCGACAATCAACGACGGAATTGCTGCATTTAGGACTGATTCTTCCAATCAAGTACAACTGTTTCTTAATTTTCGTAGAAACATAAATAAAACCATTAATGAGTTTTTTGGAAATCCAGCTACCGTTGATATTAAACTCGTTCACGTAAATGCGAGACTCAACGATATTATCAGTGGAATTACTAATATTGTCAGTAAAACTAATCTCATTAAAATTCCGCATAAACAGATTAACAGTATCGTGTGTACAGTATCATCAGACTCATCAACATGGACACCGCAAAATAACACTATCAAACATGCCGCGGAAGTCACTGGTATTTATAGACTGTATGTATTCAGTTCTGCAAAATTCTGCATATTTACCACATATATATGGCATCATTCAACCGATAATTTTTTCGGGAACTGTGTCTATTGTGTTAAATAATGATACCAAAGAAACGTTTTTGTTGGAACCATCTGATAAAAAAATATACTCAGCATTTTACTGGTGGTGTCTGGAATTTGTCACCGAAACACCTCAATTAATTACTTAGTATTTCATAATGATCGACGTTCAAAAATACAGATACAATCCAGTATGTATGTGGCAAACTAAACTGAAAAATATCGTTGACAATTATGCAATAAAAGTAAAAAAAATACCGCAGATGCGTGGTTGTCACTGGTATAATTGTTTATTCAGTATCTGCGTTCATCGCTGGAACTGGCGTGATATTATCAATGATAACAATGACCGCGCCTGTACTTGTAACAATCATCGTTTCATCCACAACAACTGTCACGGGTATTTCTAATATTATCACAAAAAATAGATGCATGCGAGAACACAAGATTACATGAGTGTGTGGTAAAATTACATACAGCAACGACAGCATATTCCAAACTATCATCATTGATTTCATCGTATCTCAGTGATGGTAAAATATCCGATGAAGAATTCAGCGCAATAATAAAAATCTATAAATGAAGTATTTGATGAAAAAATAACTGAGCAGGATCAAACCCCTGATTTATAAAATTAATAATAATAATAATACTGTCATAACAGGAACCTCTACAACAAATCGCCACTAATACAACTCCCGTAAGAACGACAATTATATCAGCGAGTTCAACTAATTCTGAATTCAGTATTAATTTCCCAACTGCAATACCCGCCATTGAAATAGCTCTAGCGCAATTACGAGTTTATTATAATTGGCCAAATATTAGGTCAAAATCATTCGGTGGTTACAAATAAATAATTTGCTTGTTTTTGCAAATAAAAATTTTGACGATGGAACTCCAGATTGGCAAGTAGTCAGTATTCCAACGGGTAGTTATCAATTTGAACAAATCAATGAGGAATTCCAGTGCAGAATTAAATCTATAACAGGTAAAGAATCAAAAATAGCTATTACTGTTCACTAATAAATGTTATCGGCCACAACTGAGATAAATTCTCCGGATTATGCTGTTGATATTTATCAAAGTTCGATTAGAACTGTCTTAGGATGGCTTGAGATTCCACCTGTTCATGACGGACCGCCAGAACCATCCTGTGAAGAATTTCTGACAACAGATCGAAAATTCATTTAAAAAAATCCAAAATATCAAAATGATACTCCATGAACCATTGACAGATTTTTCACTGATGGACAAGAACGTATTCCTGACTTAAGAATTCCAGGAAAGGAAAACATAGCAAGTCTGGATTTGCGCATTCTTAGTGTTACAATCCCAGCAATGGTAGATGAGTTCAATATGATATTTACTAATGTTAAAAATTTGATCGCTGGTTTGATACATTATAGCGATGACGCGCGATGAAACATCACAGAAACACTTAAGTATCTGAATTTGATATTACTTGATTTTGATTATAATAAACGCATTTTAATCAAAAATGTGCATAAATTTATTGAAAACCCAGCAAGTGTGAAATTTGAGATTGAACAGTACCAAAACGAATATGCAAGACTTAAGATCAACGATCCAGAACAATGAATGAATGATCTTATCAAGCAAAACTTTCCACAAATTCTCGGATCATGGAGAAAAGTAGCCCCGCTGCCGGTTATTCTCAGACACAATAACGATCCATACAGTGGTGGCCGTCATATTTCACCAGGTATCATTAATATAACATTGACAATCGTGGTCAATCTAGTATGTGACATAATTGGTGGCAGCTATCATACTGACCTTGATAAATCCAATCAGGCCCAGCAAGGATAGTTTTCTGTATTCGTTTAGTCTGCAAGTACCACCAGAGTATTTGACTGTATTAGAACCAATTAACATTGTTTATTTAAAATGTCGTAGTCCGCGCTTATCAAGGATAAATTTTATACTTACTGACCAATCTGGACACCTGTCGGATTTGAGATCAGAATCGTTGCATATAAATCTGTATGTGCGTTCATAGAACACCAAGCAAAAAAAAAATCTGTGAAATAAATTATCAGAATGAGTCCGAATAAATAATATTATCAGAATTAACAAATTGTTATTATTATTATTATCATTATTATTATCATCAGAATGAACAAATCAGTATTATTATTATTATTATTATTATATTTTATTATTATTATTATATCAATAAATATTATTATTACAATCTGAGCAGAATAAAAATAATATTTTTTTTATTGTGGTCACACCACAGTCATGGTGATACCTTTGGTTTCGTTGTCACTGTTGACAACATCACTATAGTCACTTTCACATTCACTTGTATTGTGGGTAGAGTAAGACTCATTTTTATCTTCCACCAGTAACTCTTCCGCAGCTTCGTTCACGGACATAATCTCTCTCTACTGTCTTATACAAGCATTCACGATTCTTTTTGTTTCATATTCGTGAGATAATTCTGATCAAACATTTTTGATTGAATGCGCAAGCGAAACAAATAATTTCACCTGCGCATCCATAGCTATTGCTAAAGATTCTATCATTGCTTGGTGAATCAACTTTATGAATCTGTAATCGGCTGGTAGTGTATATTTATTTTAAAATTTTTGTTGCTGTACTAATTCAAAATCGCGAATAGTTTTTTTCAGGATCATGTTCGTCAGGTATTTTTATACCGTCATGTTGTAATTTTTTAATAGCAACAATAACAGCATTAATATTTTCATAATTCATTATATAATAAATATTTGTTTACAATAAAAATATTTCTGAAATCTGAAAAAAAAATAAAAATAAAGATCTGAATAATAATAAAAAATATTTTTTGAATCAGAATAAAAAAGCAGAAGGAAGTATCTAGTGAGCAGGTTGAATGATGTTGGATATATCTTTCTGGGTAATTGTTATATTTATTTTTCCATTGTGTGTAAACATACCCCCTGATGAATTGCTAAGTGCGAAACAACATTTTAGAGATTCAGAGGGCTGCCCAGGCTGATGTTCAACTTTTCAATTGTTGGATTGCTAAGAGCGATTAGGGTAATAAAAACACCGACTAAGTGAACCACGGGGGCAAGATTTGATCTTGACAAACTACTGAAATCTAAATTTAGTTTTTCAATGCAAGATCTGGCTTTAACGAATAAGGATATAACTGATCGTATCCGTGAAGCCAAGAAGGAATTTCGCAAAGATGGTGCGGCTCACGTGTGGTCAACATTCAGAAATATTTATATTGTTGATGTTAGAATGAATGACGAGCGAGGAAGAAAGATCATTGACTACCTTGACATTTATCAAGGCAATCAAAGATATTTTATTCTAATAAAATGTATTGCAAAGACAGACAACATTGTGATTATCCGTGACAAACGTGACCCTGTCCGACTTCACACTGGAAACAGTGTCGTCATGCTTAAAAAAAAAAATCCAAACCAGGAATATTAACTGGTATTAATAAACCATATTATGAACGAACGTATCTTGCGACCACAGTTGTTTATGCGATATATCCACTAAATGATAAACCTAGCGCTGATGATCTCAAACCAATGAAATTCTCTCAATTAAATGGTGTAGTCGAGCAAGTTACAGAACACTTCACAAAAGCTATACATGGAAACGGTTTAACAGATCTAAGACGTAAAAAAATAAATATGTGGGCAGAAACAGTTAAAGATACCGGAGCATCTATTAGCAACGTTGCTGAATTATAAAAAAAAAATCTAAGATTTCCGATCACGGTGAAGACATTAACTGGAGATTTTATACAAACCAAAATATACAAGAAATGTATCTCCAATAACAATCATTGATCATAACATACATGCATGGACATCCGCAGTAACAATATTTCCACGAGACAGAACCGTTAAATTCTACCGCGGTAACATATTTGATTTTATCAGAAATATCAGTAAGAGTGACCCTGTGTCTGTGTGGCTATTTCGAAGTTCCGATGATGAAAATTATGATCAGTTTGTACGGCCAAGCAGAGAAATTTATCGTACAGAAACTCTCCATGAGGAAATGAAAAATACTGTGTTGAAATATATCTCGGACGAAGTCAGGATTGAACAATTATTGAATAATTGTTTTACTGTTCCATCAGTTGCTGCTCACATCACTCAGGAGAAAAATTCATGGAAAACAACAAGATCGGAATTTCTTGAATATATTCAGCGTATTTGTATCGAATACGGACACGGCGGATTATGGAATATCAGATACTATTGTAAGGATGTTATATCGGTCCATATGGTAGCATGTTATCGTGGAAGTTTTCTTGGATACGGAGAATGATCTGAGTATTTCAAAAGATTTAGACATCCAACACACGATATGACCAGAGTTATCATAAATGGACCCCTTGCCAGATTTTAATTTAACTGGATTCGCCTGTGTAGAGTCATTTGAGTTTACGGAAAATCTCCATCCGATTACTTATGCTTGGTTTGGAAGATATTTCTCAGAAAAATATTGGGGTCCAATAGTACTATTACGATACATGCTTGATAATGGAATTTTAACATCGTTGAGAGCAAATGAAGCAATTATATCATACCATAAACAAAAACAAGTTTGGCTGCCAGAACCAGATAAATCTGATATAGAAAAACATATCAGGGAGAAATTTCCTGACTATCACGAAGAAGAAATAAATAAAATTATTAATAACATATCTTAAGCTAGAAAAGAAAATAATGAGAAAATAGCTAAAGATCTTGGTAGGAAAATAATTGGTAAATTTACTCAAGGTAGTTCATGTGATCATAAACAAACGTGTACAAGATTAATTATGGATGATGCTGAACTCAATTTTATAACTGCTGATACAATGGAATAAAACACGTTTATAAATCAGAGTGATGCTTATTTGTTAGACGGGACTAAATTAGGTACAGTTGTGAGATATACTGAAGGTGAATCACCGCAGTTTACCCATTTAAGCTCTTCGATGCTCACGTACGTTTCCATAAATTTATTATCGATGATAAAAAGATTTCCTCTTTGTGCAGTCAGAGTTGCCACAGATTCATTTTATACAAATAAAAAATATGTGGATTTGTTAAAACTGCTACTCGGTAATGGTGAATGGGGATCATGGAGAATAAAACAGGAAAATATACTTGATTATACTGAATCTGCCGACGTTGAAATTAAGGAAATATATTACAAGAATGATAATCAAATATCAAAATCATCAGCACCATCTGTATATGATCCTGTGGCCAGAAATAAATCAGTTTTTCTCAATGGGTGTGGTGGTTCTGGTAAAACAACACATGCGATTGAATTATTTCGGCAGAGTACTTCGTACTGTGCTGACATGATTGTTTTGATACCTACGCATAGACTCGCCAGAGAAATGAATGAACAAGGAATAAAATCTCAAACTTATCATAGTTTCTTCTGATGGTGCGGAGACGCATGCACTCCGTCACGGATGGGTGAAAAATACATTCCAAAGATTATTATCTGGGATGAAATTTGTACAGTATCGTTGGGGACACTGAAAATATTTCTTCATTGGTTATTGACAAAAAATACCATTGTGATAATGTGTGGTGATCATGGTCAACCACCGCCTTTTGTAGGACAATCTCCATATGAGTGGTTAAAAACATTTGTAAATTATTATGAGGAGATAACTGATGATCATAGAGCTATTGATGATCGACTGAAAGAATTTAAAAAATTAATCAGACTGCAGCCAGATAAAATACAGTGTGAAATAATGCGTAAAGTAATTCCAGAGACTGACATGAATAATTTCTGGAATTTCTGGAAACCTACTGATTTGATAGTTGCGAGCAGAAAAATAGTTTGTGATGAATTGCAAGAGAAATTATTTTTATTACATAAAGAAAAGTTTTCAAACCTACCTGTACCATTGTGTTTTTGCCCAGCAGATACTCGACGACAGAATTCTGAAGTTGAAATTCCAGGAACAAATGAAAAACAAAATCTTGTATTAAATAATATTGTTTTAGTTCCTGTTCATGTTGTTGAGAGCGCGTTAACGATGCAAAAACTCCATGCACGTTAGGATACAATATAACAATTCATTCGTCACAGGGATTAACTATTTCTGATATAAATATTTGGATTATTGATGATCGGATCGAATGGTCTTAATTTAGTTTATCTCTCAGTATCTCAAGTTAGAAGAATATCTCAACTGCGAAGGGTTGTTGTAGACTTCACAGAAAATAATAATCAAACTCAGAAAACCATTGGTAGCAATGGCGATGATATAATAAAGAAAAAATTA
>JAECUM010062361.1:0-20383 GCA_016617855.1 Megalonaias nervosa | reverse complement strand
ACATGTTAACCAACAAGGGGGAAATAGTATTTCTTGAGCTGCTTCAGGAAGGCCCCTACAACTAATAGCAACAACAGTAGTTGCACGGGAATATTTCATTAACAGAAGATAGAAAAGTGGTAAACAAGAGAAATATCTCAATTCCGACCACATTCCCAATTTATCATACTTGTCTCGTGATGAATTAAAGCTTAAGTCACAATACCGCGGACAAATGATGCTCCATTCAATCACAATGCAAAGAAACCAGAAGAATATTTTTAATTATTTAAATAGCACGCAAATGATATGGTCTCCTTTAAAGTATAATTATAAAGAGCGATCACAAAGTAATGAAAATTCCAAAATTCCATAAAACAAATCTATTAAAATCTACAAATTAAACAACCCTGGAAATAGGTAATATTGACAACTTTATAGCACTATTGGTCACGTAATCCAAATATGAGCAACGGAAGTTTCAATTACACATCTATAAAAGTCGGACTGTAACTAATGGCGAGCTCAGTTACCTGACGTACAGAGACGATATGATAATAAGTATGTTCTGATTGCCTACTCGAGTTTGCATGACAGAAACTCGAAATAGCGCAATCTTTTCTTTCCATGACATGCCATAAGCAAGATCATTACTAACTCGCGTTTAGGTTAAACATTCTGGCATTCATAGACAGACAAACCAGAATAATCACTTCTACAGGAATAAATTCTTTCAATACCTATTAAAATCAGCAAAATGGCCAATTGCGTCACAAATCCGCAAACCATACACTAAGCCGTCATTTTGTGGAATGGTCCGAATGTGTTGCAAGGATATAACGAGATGTGGACGGATATTAATTAGACTAATACTGCAAAGATTGATCATATAACAAATATATGTTGTTCTTTTCAGTTTTGTGAAAATAAACTGTCCTAGTACCATATACCATTGATGAGTGTTACTTCAGTCATTTTGTTCAGTGGCATTTAAAAACAGCTATATTGTTGAAAGCAAAGTCAATGCATGTTGATTTCCTTCAAGCGTCTCTGTTGCTTCCGACATATTGAGTTTGCAGGTAAATGACATTGCCTGATAAATGAGTAAAAAGTTAGCTTTTGCTTTCAGATGCTTTATCGCTGAAATATCGTTTAATATACGCAAATTGGAAGTATCTGTTGCAAAAGTTTAGCGTCAATGACAGAACTATTAAGTCTACTGCCACAATACTATGTCACATCCGTAGGCATATTTGTGTTGCCACACCACAGTTTAGTTCAATGATCGGTATTTGACGTAATCATTAAACTTATTGTCATATCTAACAAGGTAAATATGTAGACTTTGTTACTTCCACAGAGTAGATATGATCCATAATTATTGTGGAGTCTTCGTAATGACAGTAGTAAAGGAATATAAGGTTTTTAGCTCAGAGACCCACTCTCCCCCAAAACAAGTATAAATTCCCTATCTTAGAGACCCCCATCCACCACCTATCCCTTATCCAAGTGACATCTGCCTCAGATACTATAGACCAGACGACGGCTAATAATTTATCGATCAGGTAAATGTATCATATTACAGAGACTTGGTTTTATTTTCCCAGCTGTTCTAAAAAGTATGTAATGGAAATTCCAAAGAACATTCTAGAAAGTACGTAATGGATATTTTAAAGATTACGTAATGGCAATTTCAAAGAACATTCTAGAAAGTACGTTATGGAAATTCCAGAATAACACTATAAAAGGCAGGCAAAATTTTTCTCCGCGTTCATTTAACAAGTGGATCTGTACGTGAACAGGTAAGTCCTTTCTTATTTTTAAAGAGTGTCATCACCTATCATTAAAACATCAACGGTAGCTAACAGAAATAATTCATCATCCTTCTAATATAAACAAAATTTAACTTTTCCGCTTACTTTTCGATGACATTCAAATAACTCTCTCATTACTACCCTGTTGACAAAATACTTACAACCTTTTGCAAAAACCTTCGACCGGTTTAAGTCAATATTTATTTTGGTATATTTTTCTTGACTGATCGGATCATGAAGATTATTGTACTTTAACGTAAGCTCATCTCGTAACTTTTCAAGATAATCAAAATATTTGCTGTTATCTGATTTAATAAGCGAGAGTTTAATTCTATCAAATTTACTACAACAAATACCCGAAATTTCATCATTAAATTCAAATGATAATTGCTGGCCAATAACCTTTATTTTTTTAAAATTTTGCTACTAACTCCATCGGCTAACGTTAAATTTTCGAACATTACTTCTAAAGTTTAGACAAAATTAATTAAAGATGATATCGAATATATCACCTCCAGTACTGGTATAGCGTCCAATAGCTAACGTATTAATTCCGTCCTCACAATAGCGTTTGTCGTCACAATTTCTTAGTCCACGTTTTATAATTGTATCTGTTTCAAGTTTGTGATGATTTGCCCTGATAACATTTATTTTAATAAAGTTGACATTATTGTTTAGTGCTGCTTTACAATCATCAAATTTCATACACTCTTTTACGTATCCGCGAGGAATACCTTTTGCTTTTTTTGTCAGTTTTTTGTCATCTAAAATTACGGGATACATTTTACTTCTTAGTCCAACAAATTCCCTAACTGGGACAAACATAAACTCATCTTTCATCTTGCCGATGACTTTTTTGTTCATGAAATTCACTACTTGTTGGATAATCCGATAAATGAAATAAGTCCTTATGATTATAAATATCTTGATAAACATCCTCACATTTTATGTTATAAACAAGTGAATCCGTATCAGTAATTAGCAGCTCCGAATCTGGCCACTGCTTTTTGGTAAAACTATAGTGAAAGTCGTACATTAACCATTTTGAAATATCAAGTACAACTGCACCAACATAAATCGGTTTATTTTACTTTAAATTTGTTTTTCGTCGCTGTATTGCAACAAGATTTTTATTAAATATTTTCATACTGACAACACCGTCATCGTTAACTAATTTATTTCTGCGATTGACATCATTTACAATTTCAATATTGACTCACTTTCTGATATTTTCCATAATCTTACCGAACACTGAATTGTTCCTCAACTTGAAAACGTTTTTCTCAACGTCGGTCTTAGCAATAGCACGACGTTTGGTATTTAAATCAATATAATCTGCCATCCAACGAGGTTGATTAAATTTTAGCACGCGATGAACCTTCCTAAGGACTAAGCCGTGGTCGACTACTTGTTTTAAATTTTTGTAATGTATCACGTAATTCCGTTTACTGAGTAAATTTGGAACTAGCTTATTAACGATCGAATTTTTTGCTGTTTCCATTGCCTGCTGTTCAGGCGATAATAAATTGTAATCGATCATCATTGACTCTGCACAAAACGGATAGTCTTATGTAGATCATGTAACGAACTAGGATAATCAAGATCAACTTCAAGAAAATAACTGACATCAGAAAAATCATTATTGATTTTTCTGGGGAGATTTTTTTCAGTTTCTTTAAGAAATAGATCTGGAGTTATCCAATGAAACCCACTGCACGGCATTGGGTCTGACATTGCATAACCATATAAAATATTAGCATAAAATTAAATAATATAATTTGACTGTGAATTTTTCTCGAAATTTTTTAAGTACTTATTGTTAGCTACCGCATATTGTTTGGTTATAAACGGTATTCCGCCGCGAAACCCTTTTTCAATAAAATTAAACATATCAACATCTGTCAAGAGATCCAATTCTATTTTGCTTGTTTTTAGCAGAGCATCCCATGACAATCCTGGCGCAGAATGATACCAACACGGATCTAATCCATAATTTTCATGACCAACTTTACGAAAATTATCGAAAACATCAGCTAACAATAACACATCTGTTTTCAAGTATAAATCATGATAATCACCAAGTGTCTTACAACCAAATTTATTCCAAGTTTCTTGTGCGTATTTGTACTCGTTGTCAGATATACCTTCGCCTTTTAGTTGCGAGTAAAATTTATCTTTGTCGGGCAGAGAAGCTTCATCAAATCTGTTCCAGTCGTCGAGGTACTCGTACGGAAAGACACCTTTTTTGTTAGGTAGGCATAATCCCCACCAAAGCAACTTCGTAGATTACCAAAACTGCTACAACCTTTTACAAGCTCATCCAGCGGCGCCGCCATAAATTGCAGACTGTCTATGAAACGTAATTTGCCAGGCGTAACTGACATATACTTTTCAAAATTGTTTGGAATACATTTTATTACATTATTTAATTTTAGTTTAGATTTAATTTCCTCATCGCCAAATGCTTCGACAAAGATATGACTATCAAAACCACGAAAAGTTTATGTAAAACGACAGGAATAAAATCTGGCGCATGAAATTTCAAATTACAATTATTATGTGCGGCTCCACGATATTGGCCGGTTAGATGACAGTGATCGCGCACTTTATCGCCTGACATAGGTTTCTCGCAGATATGACAATTAACTGCCTCATCAAAATCAAGTTGTTGTTTTGGTGTTATTTTTATTGGAGCTGTTTTAGATATTTTGTCGGTGATTTTATTAACATCATCTATTAAATTTTTTAGTAACCACACGGCAGGAATTTTACCCCTATACAATTTTATTGGACTTAAAATACTATCATTAGCGCAACAAACAACTTTATAAGCTGCTCCTTAGGGAACATGTTGTTGTATTTTTTTGGTGCTTGATTTATTTGGATCATTTTCTGCACCTGCCATAGGAACAAGTAAACACTCGAAGTCAGCATAAATAACAAACGGAATGCTTAATTTACGATTATAATTTTTAAATTTTAAAACTTTTTCTTTCTCTGTTGGCATTGTTATTTTTTGAACATAAACACGGTATTTAACATGCTCTTGCAGTTTTTCAATTTTAGAAAAACCTTGTAAACAACGATAACAAAAATATTTCTTATTTTTATCTTTATTATATTATTTGCCAACTAAGCCATTAAAGTTTTTTTTTATCCAAACGTAATGTCCTTTATAAAACAGCAAGTTTATTGTGTTTTGTGTAGCTTTTTCTGAGATGTATCTGGGATAAACATTTTCACGCTCGTGAAGACCAAACACATTAACTGAAACACCACTTTGTAACTCAGACTTTGGTATTTGATTTTCTGCAACTGGAAAGTTAATGCCATTAAAATTTAATTTTGATACGTGACTAATATATTTGTCAACGCGATCAGCATTTTTTTCTGCTGCAAACATCGCAGAAAGAATAGCCCACTGGAAACACCTATTGTCGAAGTTCTTTACGTTTATGCATTTTTTGTTTTTAATTTTTTGAGGCAGGTTCATATACGAACTACGGCGAAGTACGTTATATCTTGCTGTGTGAAATAAAACTTCTTTCATCATTTCAAATTTCCAACCTGATCGTGATACAGTAAATTCTTTCAATTTTTTATTTATTTCCTGATGTATTTTATCGGCGACTGTGGAAATATTTGTTCCCAGCTAATATTTTTCGTGATTTAGCTGTTAAATATGATTCGGCAATCTCGTTGCTGAAATTTACACTATGTAACTTTGAAAAAAATAACATGATACTATACTATTAGTTTAGTACTTTTGTGTACTGCAATTTCTCGCGTTACAGTTGGGTGTAAGAGATGAAACAAAAATTTGTGAGTTGAAATTCGCTAAAACACCTTGGCCATCAAATTTATAATTGTTATCGTAACCGGAAAATGCGGTAGCTATATTTGTAGGTTCTCCTATAAGGCTCTTTTGGCAATATCTCGCAATTTCGGCATTGTTATATAACATTTTATATATTTAATTGATATCGCTAGTTGAAAAATCAATTAGAGATTTTAAAAAATGCTGATAATATAATGACACAAAATTTGCGTTACATAAGACTGACGGCAGAGGAACAGGAAGAATATCATGTTCATCCCAAGTACAACTTGTATGCGGGAAATATGTTAGGTTCAGTGATTCACGTCAAGTACGGAAAACCGTTTGGTAAATCAACCCCAGCTGGTTATAAGATTAGCGTAAAAGGTGATAATGCCGAGCGAGTTGAAATGTTTAGGAAAGATTTTATTTATACTTTGTTCTGCGGAGACATACCAGCTGGACAAAGAGTTTATAGAGTAAATGGATCTATAAATGATGATAATATTGAAAACTTGTCTTTGCAAGATGAATTTCAACCTCATCCCGTATTTGATTCATATGAGGCTAATGATAGAGGAATTATTCGAAAGTATAAAAACAAGAAAAATATTAGGTAATTTGCGAAAGGGTGGATACCTTGGTGTAAAAGTAAGAGGAGTACAAACAGATCAAGTTCATTATAAATCGCACAGATTCATTTATAAAACTTTCAATGGACCAATAGCAGATGGTTTGGTTGTGGATCATATCAACAGCCTCAAACAGACAATCGCCTAGAAAATCTTGATCTTGTTACGCCAAAGGAGAATAGCAGACGAGGACGAGGAAGTGATGGATCCAACTTTAGATACTCTGTTAAACCGATTGTTTCATTTAATCTTGAAACGGACGAAGAACTTAAATTTCCTTCAATATATGCTGCTTCAAAATACTTTAACATCAGTACAATGTCAATAAAATCTGTAGTAGATGGTATATATAAATCAGCAACATCAATGTCAACATTTGAGAGAATTATCTTCAAATATGACAATTAATTATATTTTCTATCTCGTTTGTAGTTAAGCAATTATGAGCAAACATTAACACATCATTTTTATTGAATTTTAGTGTAATAAACGCACTGTCATTAAGTTTATTTTTTCTGCCGCTGTTAGCAGAATTTTATTAGAATCACCTTGCATCACATTGACGTCAACAGAATAAGAATTATATCCCTACAAACATTTTCGCACTGCTTCGGCTAATTCTCTGTAATTTAATATATCAACTTTCTGATGATATTTTATCTCGTTAGTCATCTTATTATTGTAAATTAGATAAAAATATATTATAATATGGACTTGATGAAACGACTTGCTAAAATAATCGCAGACGATAAACACAACTCTGTTGGTTATACAGAAGACGATATTCTATTTAACAACGAGGACGAACAAGACGAAATTGTTGGCGTGGTTGATGGTGACATTTTTATTGATCTGTGTTTCGTGTTATTATATTTGTTAATAATTTGTGAAAGATCATCAATATATCTGTTTCTGTTTTTAGCTGTCAAATATTTATATATCAGCTCGTTTAGTGTACGATTAAATCTTTCAACGACAACGCTTTTTCCCTCATTTCCTGTAACATATTTTTTCATGTTATTTTGTTCCAAAAATTGCTCCAATTTTTTATTAAAAACTCCGCTCCGTGATCAGTCGAGACCTTATTCGGCCTTATTTCTGTACTAACGATGACCTGTTTTAGCGCGTCAGTTATCGATGTTCCTGTTTTATCTGAAACGGGTACACTAAACGCGTATTTACGAAAAACATCTACAACGTTAAAAAGATATTTCTTTGGAGCGCCATCAGCGCCAACGTTAAATTTAGCAAGATTTGACACATCAACTAAATCTATCGCCCAGATATCGTCAGCGGCATTTGCGACAACGTTACATCTCGGAAATTTTTTTTAGGTTTACGTAGCTCTGATGCCAGATCATTTCCAAGACCTAACTTATATTTTGTTCCTATCTTTCCTTGAACTAACCTTCTATCAAATCGTTCTCTCATATTTACAGGTATCATATCTTTAAGTTCGTCTAGCATTACCTTATCACAGCCGTGCTTATCTTGTTTGTTATCACGATAACAAATATCATGACGCATTGCTATTGCATCAACACCATTGTATGGTTCTTGTCCTGGTAATGGATTATCGTTTCCGTCTAACTGTTCCTCCAGTGGATTGTACGGCCCAGTATATTTATGGCCAGGCAATGTCCAGCCAGTTCTCGGCCTTGGTAATTTTCCAATAAATTTGTGGATGTCAATGCCGCTGCCAATTATCTCACGTCGATTGTATGATTGACAGTATGTAACAATTTTATCTTGTTCTGTACAAAGATCTTTATCACAATTACAGTTACATTTCATTTTATTTTTTAATCGTTGACAAAAATATTTACCTTCGTCAATTATTCATCTACTAAAATAAACTCCCTGACATTGTCAGGGCACATTCCAGCTCCGGATAATTCCTTTAAAAACATACTTTTTTTCTACAGCAAACAGCGCAAATGCTTTTTAACATTGTTCTATTATTTTTTTTTTTTTTTTTTAATTCTCTCATCCTTGTTCGTTGTCTTAGTTTTTCATTTGAGACAGTAAGTTGACATATTCCTTAGTTTAGATAAAATTAATTGTAATCTCATCATTAACGTGAGAAGGTTGATTGTCAGACTGTAAAATAAATTTTAAAAAAATTAAAATTGGACTCTCCGAATCTCGGCTAGGACATCTGTCGGATAAACATAATACAATAATAACCACAAACTGATGTTCCAACCGGCTGTAGTTGATTAGACGAGTAATTTACTTTTTAAAATTTTTTTAAAATATATTTTTTTATAAGATCACTCGGAGGAAGTCCGAAAGATAAGACGAGTAATTTATTTTTTTAAATTTTTTAAAATATATTTTTTAATAAGATCACCCGGAGGAAGTTCGAACGAATCAAAATAATTATTATTGTAAACAGCAACCCAATGAGTGCCGGATCCATCATCGAAGTTTTGTATATTTACAATACACGAACCACCTGCTGGCACATTATCTAATTCGTCTTTGGAATATACTCCACGAAATCAGACAATATCATTCAATCTCGACATAATTTCGAAATTACTCAACGGTGGTGACTTTGTCACTGGCGTCTGGTGCCTGCTACAGTCAATCCACGCTCTATCCCTAGCAGGTTTGGAATTAGACTGCCTGCTAATCCCGCTAGCAGCGGAGCGAAAGAAATAATTCCTCCTTGTTTTGTTTTTCTTGGCGACTTCATTTTTTAGATTTTGTCGCTGGCGATTTCTTCGCTGGCAATTTCTTTTTAGCTGGCATTATATTATTTATTGTTATATAAAATTTGTTTGATTCCATCGCCGGATACCGCCTTTTCAGTTGCTTCAGATACTGCCCCTGACGCTGCTGCTAGTCCCAGTGTTCCTAATACCGGTAGAATCTTTGGTAAAATTACAGAAAGTGCTGGTCCAAAAAAATCCGCCGTGTTTTGCCATCGCTGTTATTTGCGCAACGGATAGTTTGAGAACAGAGGGTTTTCCCTGAACTAGCCTATTGATTTGGTTTTGAGTTAACATTAGTTTCACTGCGGACGCGCCCGTCTTTGGGGATATCATTACAGAGACAGAATTACGTTTAGCAACCGCCGCTGATAATTTTTTAATTTGACCGGGTGTTAGGTATATTTTTCTAGCTGTGTATTCCGTTTTCATTATCAAGGTTGTTAGATTAAACTTGGACAGTCATTCTACCTTTGAGTCAATCGTCAAGAATCTATCGCTGGACACAAGCGCAAATACGTTTAAAGGAGCCCCTGGAACTTGTCCAAACGTCCAAGTTACTTCTATTTTCGCGATTGAATTAATCATTCGATCGGAATGTTTTGATACGTCAAAGAAAAAGATAGGATAAAGAGTACGAAATTCTTCAATATTAATCTGTGATCCGCTGTCAGCGTCCTGATATTTTGGCACCGCTTCCATAAGGTACATACACGCTCTAGTAAGATTTTTTGCAGCGCCGGCTGTAAAATCACATTCGATCGCTCGTTTTGGGTATTGTTTAGAGTTTATTCTGACAAATATGCTCCTGACGTCAGCGTAATCAAAATCAGAGTTATTTTGTAGTTGGCTACCAAGTCGTGCTATTTGCTGAAAGACAACGAATACATGCCTTGGTAATTGTTAGCTCGAAGTAGATGTAATACGCCACGTGTAATCGTTTGCTTTAGGATGAACAGTTGTTTCATATATTTTCTTTTGAAGAAAATAAATCTTTTTCTGTAAAAGCCACTAGCGTTGTGTTAAGTTCTGCTAACCTAGCTACTGATGGAACAATTCGAGGCATCCACAGCGCTAATTTCGTAATCATAAATTTTGCATCCGCTGCACCAACTCGAATAAGACAATTATTTTGGTCTGCTCGATCTAAAATAAATGTAAGTTTCAACCCTCGAAATACCATATGATAGTCGTGACAAAATCCAAATATTGTGCTTAACGGCAACATGATTGTTATTTGTTACGATCTTGCTGCAAGAGATTTTCGCTTGATATATCCCTCGTTATAACTTCCGTTTCGTATGTTAACAAAAGAATTGTTGACCAAATCTAACATAGCTACTCCATCAGCAGCTGCACCTGGTGGTGTTATACTAAAGTTGTTGCATGCTTCTGTCAACGAATTTCTTGTGGCGTCTGCGTTCGCAGCTGCAGCTGGTGCGACTATTTCAAGGATTCCAGCATTTACTATAAGAAAATTTCTAACTATCACAACATCTGTGGCAGCGTCAGCGCCATGTGCAAAAACTCCATCTACAATAAATTCTTTTTTATATGCTTGTCTTAGTGCTGTATCTTTAAACCACATCATATTTGTTGCAATTGATCTCGAATAATCATCGCTAAACGAAACAATATTTAATATTGTGCTTGCAACCGGTAACCAATCATTAATATCCTCCACGGTTTGATTTGCTAGTTGATATCGTGCACTTTTAAACAAACTCCAGCCATTTTTTGCGAGCGCAATTTCTGTGCCAGCTGCAATATCACCATCAGCTGCTCTTAATATCTTACAACGAACCTCAAGCATAGCCTTGTGCGGCAATAAACACACGTCTTCGTCTCTGGTATTAAAAATTCTTTGACCAGCTTTATCTGGCTCGTTTGAGTTCTCGTCGAGGTATTCAATATACTCGAATTATGTTGCTGTATTGTCAGTATCATATTCCTCACCAAAATCAAGATAATTTTTAGTTGACATTTTTTATTTTATAATCGTTACACAAACTTGCTAAATCTGAGGCAAATCTAATTTTCGTCTTGTTTTGTTTACTAGCTTATGTACCACCTCCTCACCGCGTGGCGACAGTAATTTTTTTGTTGCAGCTATCATAGCTCGTTCTGTTTCCGCTGTTGCTGCAATATCTGATATTGCTCGCTTTATTTCCGACACCGTAGGTGTTGCGCCCTTAATTAATTTTTGTCCTACTGCACTGTCTGCTGCACTAGCTGCCCCCGTCTCAAAAGCTTTTCTGGCATCAAGAGCAATTGATGCTACTTTAAGCGCAATCCCTGGAATATTCTCGATCACCTTTGTAAATATATTTCCAAGACATCCACCTACAATAGTTCATCGATATACCTTTTTTTTGTCTCGTCTTGTTATTAAATTAGGTTTACAAAATTTACGTCGTGCGTAAGTGTAAATAATACGTGACAATTTCATTGTTAAGATCTATTTGTCGTCCTGATTGATCTGTTAGTTGCATACTTATGTTGGTTATTTGATTTTCAGGAGTAATCGGATAGTATATTATTTGTCGAGGAGTAATTTGCATCAGTGAACCAGGCGGAACATCTGGTGAAAAACTATAGATTGTTTGACCTTGACTTCCCTTGGCTGAGTAAGATCCTAGTGCAATAGAGCAATTGATTAAAATTGTATTTACTTCTGTTATGTTAATAGGAAGATCTCCGTCCGCTGAAAAAGTTTGTTCTGTAACACTGCCATACTGTCGACGATTAAAACCTAACAATGATGCAATCCTAGACATTGGTGAAAAATCGATTATCAAATTATTTTTAGTGTGATTCTTACTCGTAGAGTATTATAATTTGGAGTTAATTCAAAATTGTCTGCTTCAGTGTATTTTGTTATCAGCTCTCTTATCGATTTGTTGAGATCAGTTACATTATATGCTCCCTGTGGTATTTTGACTGATACCCAAGCACCAGAATAAAATGTAAAGTCGTCATTGACGTTTGTTTTTACATTTGCCATAGAGTGCCATACCGTCGCAGAAATTAATCCAATTTCGTACTGGCTACTGGGATCTAGTATGATTGGCGGGTAATAGTGGACAGAAAAGTTTGCGCTGTCACTGGTTGTTGGTGACGAGTCACGTAATAGTGTTGTTGACATTTATATAAGATCGCCATGTGAAATTTCATACTCGTCTGTTGTTAGTAATCCACTCGATCTAAGATTATCTAATATGTCCACGATCTCGTTGTCGATTTCAGTACCTGTATTACCTGCTTCTTTTGATGATATTAATAAGTCGGTCAACCAGTTCGGCGTTTGATGTAAAAACTTTAACGCCAGATCCAGTGATTTCCTCTGGTAACGTTTTAAGTCGTTCTTTTTCGTAATCATTAAATAGTCTTTTAAAATTCCAGCCTTTACTATAATCTTTTTTTCTGGTTCTGTACTATTCGGCTGTTTGAAGCATCATCATAGCAATAATTCCTTCTCTTATAGCATTTATCTTCACCAACATTTCTTCTTGTGTTTTAGCTTCTTTTATTTCTTTATCATCTTTAAAACCGAGTTTATAAATTTCTTCTAATTTTTCAGTTAAATTTTAAAATTTTTCCTTTGCCCATTTTCGAATATCTTCAATGACTTTGATATTATATTTTCCTAAAAAAAAATCATTGTATTCTTCGTCCGATATTTTTTCAAGTGTTTGTTTTCTAAAAAATATTATCTGTTTTTTGAGTGGCATCATTTCTGCCATAGATTCAGTCATCATTTTTTGTTGCTCGGCTAATTCCTAAGTTTGCTCTGATAAATTTTGTATCAACCTTCTTAAATTAGCTGGATCAACCGTCAATCTTGCAATAGCATGTTGGAGCGCAAGAGGGTTGTTTATTAATCTGTCAAATTCAGCCTGTAGTGCAACAGGATCAGCAATTGTACTCACAACTTCCTCTACAATTGTTTTAGTTTCCTCTTTTGATTTTTCTCCGAGTAAACCTAACAACCCTTTTTCTTTCATTTTTTCTAGTTCTTCCGGAGATAATGCTGATATTTCTGATTGCTTACCGAGTACTGCTTCGGTAACAGGTTTGAAAAGTTTGGTGGTTTCTTCTTCTACGGCAAGTTGTCCTTGACGTGCTTCTTTCATCCTTTTCTTAAAAGCAACTTGAGATGCTGCAAGTTTTTTTTTTTTTAACTAATTCATTTGTTTTAAGATAATCCATCTATTATTTTTATATGCGATATAAAATTCGTCTAGAGAAATTTGTTAATACAACAACGAATCATTTTATCCAGATCACGCGCTAGTTTATCAAATAAAAAGAAATTGTATTTGTCTTTGGTCGCTTGATGATATAATTCAATAAATTTATCTTTCGTTACGTCACCACATTGCTCGTTTGCAATATTTCTCACATCAACATTATCGAGTCCAGGAAACAGTATAAAACAGCCTGTATTTCGCCTAATAAATCTGTCAACGTTATATAAACCTTGCGCGAGATAAATCGAATTACATTTTTTGTTACGTGACAACGAAAAATACGACTTAATCTTATTCATCTCCTCGTTGTTTAGCGGAATATCGTCAAATACAATTATTTTATGCTCGCACGAATTAAGTTCGTTGACGGGGATTAATTCTTCTGGTTGTTTTATTAATAATATATCATCGCCAGCGTCAAGCTCATCACGAAGTTTATCGTTGTATTCGCGTGATAACTCGTATTTGTCTTGTTGCGGATTAATTGTGTAAATATATACCTTATCGTAATTAAAGTTATCGTTGAGTAAGAGATTTAGCAAAAGGTTTGTTTTGCCAGAGCCTGTACGACCAACAATAAGATAATGACAATCTGGAAGTTCGTTATTATGTTTATGTTTGATTAATCGTTCGGTGTCAAAATTTAATATCGTTGACTTTGTCGATGACTGCGTCATTGTTGTTGTTATACAATTTTATGTTATATAATTTACATAATATGACCTATTACACAAAGTTTGGAACACCAATTACAGAATCTGTTTCAGCTGACAAACCAACAATAACCGATACGTCATCGATAGTCAAAAAAAAAAAAACCGGCGACACAATGATAGGTAACTTATTTATGTCAAATCAACGAGTTCTAGGTTTAGAAACAAATTATCCGCCAATAAATGTTACTGATACGCAAGCTGTTAGTTATGCACAACTAAAATCTGTTGACGGTAACAAACTATCACTGACAGGAGGAACTTAAGCGGTAAATTGGACATGTCAGGAAAAAAGGTTGTAGGCTTGGAAACCGCATATCCTCCAAGAAACTTAGATCAAACCCAAGCGGTAAGTTTTTTGCAGTTGAAATATGTTGATAATAACAAGCTTGACAAAACCGGTGGAACCGTTACAGGTATATTAACATGTCAAGTAGAAAAATCATTGGGTTGGAAACTGAGTATCCATCAGCAAATGTTAATAGCACACAAGCTGCAAGTTATGCGCAACTAAAATCCATTGACGATAACAAACTTAACAAGGCCGACGCCACAATGACAGGTAGCCTTATGATGAGCAATAACTCCAAAATAACTGGATTACCAACAACCTCACCACCAGCTAATGAGACTGATGCTATTAGTTACGCTCAGTTAAAAGAAGAACTCACCCCGTATTTTAAACGATCCGGTGGACCAATATCAGGTAACATAAATATGAGAGACAAAAAAAAAAAAAAATAACAACATATGTTCCAGTTAACCGTAATGATCTAACGAATAAAGCGTACGTTGACAGTCTATATCGTGGTATAAAACGAACCAAAAACAATGTTGGGTATATTCCAACACTTTTTAAGGCAACTGATAACCGAGTTGGGTTTGAGGTAAGTGCATCATTATATAATCCTGAAAATTACCCTCATTACGCTTTCTCTGATAGACAAGAATGGACTACTAACGGAGAAGTTGAAAACTTTGGATTAAAATTAAATGTCCCATTTCAGTCGCTATTTTGCAATTTCATTTGCGAGGTCGATTAAACTCTAGTGTTGGTCGAATTTATAACAGGCGATTGGAAGGATCATACGATGATATCGACTGGGTAATATTATATAGTACAACAGACACCTATATTTCAGCAACACAACATCTTACAAATCCGGCAGAAAATACTGTCAACAAGTATTTGTATTTCCGAGTTTACGTTATCGCTGCTGAACATCCGTTTCCAGGACTAACAGCATTTCAGTTATACTCACTTGATGATTACATTTGATCTAACGTTATAAAATAAATGTCACAAATACTCACATTCATTGCGAGAGAATTTTATGATAATATTTTTAACCCCAAAGTAGATGTTGGGGACGAATCACTATCAGCACGTGTGATAAATACTAGGAAACATTTTTCAATTCCAATGACAAACTCTCCATTGTCAGAAGAAGAAAAAAATTTTATTCTCGTTATGCATATGCGAGGACCACAACTACTCAAAGCAATAAGAGACTTTGATATTATAAGCAGTTACTGCCATGTCATCCTGATGATTGTATAGAAGAAAATAAACAAATTGAAATCCTGCTAGAAAAAATATTGCTCGAGCTTAATCTTGAAAATCTAGATTTGATTATAAAATCGAACTTAATAAAAAAAAAACGAGCTGATGGTGAAAGAGTAGATTTAAAAGAACGAGTAAACAATATCCATGATGACCTCGACAAACTAGCTGAATCTAAGATAATAGGAATAAAAAGGAACAAGTTATACAATAGTTTTTCAAAACGGAAATTTTTTAAACATCTCGGCATGTACTACCACGACAAGGAAACCCTAGTTAAAGTTGATAGAATGACGCCGGATACGGAGTTAATTATAAAAGCGTCCTCAAACGCACTTCTACCAATGATGAGTAAAAAATAAAAAAAAAAAATTTAATCCGATTATTGTTAACATATCTCTAGCGATAATCAAAGATTTTGACAATGAAATTAGTAATCTCAGCGATGATGAGCGAGAAAAGTTTTTTGAGGAAGTCAATCAAACAACATTTGGTGTAGGGATTGGTTCTTATTACGACGTAGGTGAAGAACATGATGTTCCACTTCCATCACTCCAACGCTCTAGACAATTATCATTGTGAAATTATTACAATGAAGTCGAGAAAATATTCAACAAACAATACAAAAAATTATGGCTTAAAGTAAATACTTTTACTCAAATTACCTTACTTGGACGAAAATCACTCCAAAAATTAATGCTGATAAATTTCGTAGTCGCATATGCAATTATCAGACAATATCTTGTCCTCTAAAAGTTTACTTTGAATCAAAAAGCTTGGTACTTGGGTTTATTGGTGAAACAGAAAGAGAATACAGTAATTTGGTGAATGAAACAGATTTTCATGAACGTGAAGTAGGAAACACGTTTGATTCCTACAGTTGGTTAAAGAAAAATGAGGTATTGAAAGATGTACGATATAAGGATACTTCGTCGGATGTTTATGACAGTACAGAGATTTTATAGCTGATCCTAACAATAATAAGTTCTGTGAGTTTCTTGTTCGATTGTTGGTGCTAGCGTTTTTAATATTATACAAAACTGTAAACAAATATTGTATAATGAAAACACAGATCATCGATTTCAATCATATTTCAGAAGAAATTCCAAAACAAGATGTTGACGCTCTAATGCAATATTACAGATATTATCATAAAATCCTCTGGTGTCTAAAACAATGTTACAAGTATTACAGTTTAATACATCGAGTAATATCATATTTACCACTGCTGATGACAAGCTCTGGTATAATTTCAAGTGGAGCATCATTAAACCCGTTTTTATTAATTATATCTGGTGTTGGTATTTCTCTTTCAACGGCGTGTAAAAAAAATTGAGCCTGGACTTGAGACTAAAACAAATGCTTGTAAAACACTTGATCAGTTTTACTTGATCAGATACGATCTTATTTGCGAGGTGTAAAATATGATATGGACGACTTAATACGAGAGTTCCGTATTATTGACAGTATGTTAACAGATATTCTGCCAATGGGAGTTAGCAAGTACGAAAATAATTATCATAAAACATAGCTGTAACAGTAGTATACATAATCTTGCTTAAATTCCAGGCAGTTATTGATTTCCAGCTATACAATGTACTGCAGCAGCTGTTCACAACAACATCCAACAGATTTATTTTAGATCCACACACTACAGTTTATTTAGTGAAAATAATTTCTCGATTCGCCCTACATTTTATTTTCTAAACGTGTGTGAATTTATTTTAGATCCACACACTAAAGTTTATTCAATAATATTTTTAATGATAGGTGAAGAAATTCTTTTAAAAAAAGAAAGGACTTACCTGCTGAGGTAGAGATCCACTTGCTGAATGAACACGGAGAAAAATTTTGCCTGCCTTTTATAGCGTTATTCTGGAATTTCCATTACGTACTTTCTAGAATGTTCTTTGGAATTTCCATTACATACTTTCTAGAATGTTCTTTGGAATTTCCATTACGTATTTTTTAGAACAGCTGGGAAAATAAAACCAAGTCTCTGTAATATGATACATTTACCTGATCGATAAATTATTAGCCGTCGTCTGGTCTATAGTATCTGAGGCAGATGTCACTTGGATAAGGGATAGGTGGTGGGTGGGGGTCTCTAAGATAGGGAATTTATACTTGTTTTGGGGGAGAGGGGGTCTCTGAGTTAAAAACCTTATATTCCTTTACTACTACTATGTTACGTCCGTAGGCATATTTGCATTGCCACACCACAGTTTAGTTCAATGATCGGTATTTGACTTTATGATTAAACTTATTGCCACATCTGACAGTGTAAATATGTAGACTTTGTTACTTCCACAGAGTAGATATGATCCATAATTATTGCGGAGTCTTCGTAATGACACAGCAAAGACAGACAGTGTGCTGTTTCCTTGCTACTATACAGGCATGTGCACATTGGATACCTCAGTGCATATCCATTTTATGACTTAAGTGACGTATAGTAAAGATTTTTCAAAGAAAACGAATAAAATCAACCGGAGTTTGCTTAAGATAGAAAACAGCCAAACTTACTTACATGCATTAGTCTTTTATATTGAAGTAAGTTAATAACAGGTTCGTAATAAGAAAGTCGTGGTATCTTTGTGTCTATGTATGTATATTTATGTGTTGGGAGGGCTAGGGAGGTGAGGTCACGTAACTTATTTTCTCACTATGGTCATCATTGAAATATGACCGTCTTTCATTAGTGAAAACTCATATATAATTCGAATCTGATTGTGTGATACGGAAATATGGACTGAACATCTGTATCGGCCGCCTGATAGATCATACAACATTAAATTGGTGTATCATAAAGTTCAATATTTTACTTTGACATCGATATAGATCAGAGGGAATTAATGTTATATAAATCAGTAATAACTATAGTTTTCCTGTTTTGAAAAATTTTTAGCAAACTTAATGAACCCTTTATATTATGGTAAGGAGTATTTAAATACAATAATTCAAGGAGTACCAGTAACTAAGTGACATTGAATATTAAATTGATAAGTCTTTGCATCTCAGTGTAGAAATATATCTCGAAACTAAAAACGTGAAACTTATGCATGTGCTGAATAATCAAATTAACTTTAACCTACCTCTATCGAATCGGATCTACCCTGTAATTTATAATCTCTCAGCAATGCTGACAGTGGGTGCCTCTAACTTGCGTAATTGATTCTACGTAAAGACATTCCATGGCTTACTCCCATTCCCAATCAGGAAGTTCTAAATAAAATCCAATGACTGGGACTGTTGGATATAGATATTCGGCCATTGTTAATACAACAAAAGCCTAAACACAACACGTTTGAAAAAGAAATACGATCGTTTACCAACGCCATGCTGTCTGAAAAATTGGCGCAACGTCCGATATTACCCAAGACAGAATACTTGGCAGATCAAGTCACTACTTCAACTAGGGGACTGCAAATGGGGACTCATGTAGCATGTTGAAATCCACTGTAAAGATTTGATCGGGTTGAATTGCGAAGAATTGACATCGACTGCATCCCTACAACAATTGGAGAAATTTCATCAATACAGAGCACGTGGCAGCTAACATTCGTTTAAAACTATGACTCTTTGAAATAATTACCAGATAGAGACCAAGTACAGTGTGTCAGCTGTGGTGTGAAGATCCACAGATAACATGCAGCTTTCCTGGATCATGTCAAATGGTCTCCGTATTGTCATTACTTTCTTTCGGTGGAGTATGATTATTATCCTCATGAATACTTTAGAAACGAACATTCTTAATTTTCATCCTGAGCCAAGTTAACTCGTTTACATAACGTTCGTACAGATTCAAGTGAAATGCAAAGAATAATTGCATACTTTATGATATAGACGTTTTAACTAGAGGTACATGAATCCTAAAAAGCAGATTAGTGGAAAGATGTTAAAATGTTCAAATATTCATTGGCGAGTACCTTCCGCTTGATAGATTTTAGATGTCATTACCTCTACCTGCAATGCGATAGTGATATATAGAAGTAGATCGACAAACTCCAGGAAAAGGTTTTTAAAAAAAATACAAACGACCTTTAAAAGAAGAATCACCTCAAGATGAAGGTTTTCTCACTCAGTATGATTCGTGGTGACTTATTGACTAAATTTCTTTGATATACTTTATCACCAGATTCCTTTGGCAGAGATGTCAATATGTCATCAAAAAGACATACCAGAAGCAAGAGATCAAAACTAACTTCCGCTGAGATTAAGCGTTCATAGACAGGTGATAATAATCAATACTACATAAATAAATTCTATAAATAACTATTAAAGTCCGCAAAATGTCTAATCCGACAAAAATCCGCAAATCGTTAGAAAACCCATAATTTATGGAACGGTTCGAAGATATGGTGGGGTATCGCAATGTATGGGCGGACATTAAATTGTATCAGTTCTGTAAAAATTTAATCATAAAAGAAATACATTCTTTTCAATTTGATGAACAAACAGTGTCCCAATATCTTTGGCTATTCACGAATATTATCTTCAGTGATTTTATTCAGTGGCATTTAGAAAACTTATTTGATTCTGTGTGATTTGGTTAAGGCTATATTGTTGGAACGTCAAGTCAACGCCTCCAACACATTTTGTTCATGGTTAAATGACAGTTTGTTATTAATGAGTAACAAATGATTCTTTGTTGTCGTATGGTTTATCATTGAAATATCATTTAATAAATGCTTATTTGAAGTATCTGTTCCAAAAATATTGTATCAATGAGAGATCTATTAAGTCTACTCTTACAATACTTACACATAAGACTTTTGCAACAACACAGTTAGTTCAATGATCGCCATGTGACGTTATCATTAAACTTACTGCTACATTTGACAGGGTAAATAATTAGACGTTATTACTTCCACAGAGTAGATATGATGCATAATTC
>JAECUM010062354.1:0-27213 GCA_016617855.1 Megalonaias nervosa | reverse complement strand
ATATATATATATATATATATATATATATATATGATCGTACGCAAATACAGGTGTCTCATTGTACGTCATGTTCTCGTGATTCTCATATCTGTGACTTTTTTCTATGCTTTTATTAATTATCTCCTAAAGAAGGAAATACAGATGAATGATGATGATGATAACAGAACAGAAAAGAATTTTATTGATTTGACTTATTCAAAAAAAGCACGCAGTCAGTATAATACATAATAACAACAAGGGTTTCCAAAAATCCGTGACATCACACCCCTGAAGCACAATACCATATTTGAAGTGGTTTCCAAAATATAAACCCTGCTACAAACAACGGATCTTGAGGGTAAGCTTAGTTCGAGCCTGCTGTATGTTATCTTACGTGCAAATCAAGGAAATGAACATGATGAATATGTTTGACACACCTGAAGTCCAATATCCATTACTCTTTTCCAGGTAATAAAAATTCTGTTTATATGGTTCTTATTACAGGCAGAGGCTAATATCGCTTGTTTCCAAGGATGCGCGTGCTGAATTGCTTATTTATCCATCACAACACCCCCGGCAACCACCTAAGTAGCAATGTTTAAAATGAGCATATGTCGGAAGAAAAATAAGTTATTTTGTATATTATTTAAGTTTAAGTTATTAAAACTTTGCTGCAGTTCATTTTACAATTGTTTAATTAAGACAAAATCAATCAACTTATGCTGTATGGAAAAATGATGTTTTCCTTATCAAAAATCAATAGTATATATGAACAATCCTTTTCAACATTACTGTTCATTGTTAACTTTCTATATCATTTTACCAACCGATATCGTTAAAACATATTATTCCAACTGTACCACCAGATACTTTCCAGAATGAAACTTGCATCACGTTCGTTGTGCAAGCAGTGCTTATTATAGTTGATTTGTTCTGTTTGCTAATGATTTGCCTCTTAAAAGATGGCAAAAAAAAAACGTAGTCTCGTTCAAACAGACTATTCAAAACAAAGCTTAACAAAAATCTGTAAAGTTGCTGATTGGTTTAGGTGTTAGTCAGCGTTTTTAGGAAAGATTTACATCACATAAATGCAAAATGTTTACATGTTTGAGTATACACTCAGGTGTGTATCTCTGAGACTTCTATAAATACGTATTCTATTTAATGCATGGGTCAAATGCCTTTTAATTTTGAATAAAGTTATGTTTTCATTACAGAACATACAGGTTTTCGCTTCTGCAAGAAAATCCTGAAAATCTACAGGCTGTGATTCTACTACACTGACCAGAAAACAAGGTAGCCCAACAAAACAGCCCCAAACCTGTACTGTTATTGATGGGCGTTTTGAGTATGATCTCTCCTCTTCATAAAATCATGCAATTGACGCAGACAAACCTTTCTACAGCACATCAATGTCGGCTGAATACGTTTATCGGCGATATGCATAGAGTATTTCCAGATCAAGTTCTATATTTGACAACTTGTAAATCCATGTGGAATAACACAACCCTTCTGCCTCCTGCCACCATTTCAAATTTCATGGCTACATTCCGCTGTTCCATCAGATCCAGCAACCAATCAGATGCGACTTTCGCTCATTAGCAAGTTTCGGTTGCTTCGGTCATGTGACTGGACTAGAGCGTTCGTGCATTTGTCATGTGGAAGTCGCGTGCACGTCACTTGCACTTAGGAAGCAAGCATCTATACACAACAGGTAAACATATTTAAAATTATCGATTGTAGTGAATTTCTCGTTCAGTGCATTTAACACGTGATTAGACACCAGAAGAAATCGCTTGGTTGATGCACATGATATTCTGTACATATCGCTCAATGACCCCTTCAACCAACGGTAACTCAACGGTGTCTAGAATGTACACTGATGTGTTGCAGACATATTTGTCTACAACAATTTCATGATTTTATGAAGAAGTGGGATCAGACCGAAACCGTCCAACACTGTCAGCACAGGTTTGGGGGCTGATTTATCAGATTAATAACAGGATCGCTGATCTTTCTCTTTTCACCAACACATTCTACCACCCCTAAAGTACATCATAAGTATGTATATATTTATCGCTCATAGACGAAAAGAAAATAGCGACACATTACAGTAACAATAAGTTATTCAGAACTTTACAGGACTCTCACTGGGCGTAGATCTCTCAGAGTCAAGCGATAGTCTGGTTGAGCGGTACTAAAGTCTGTTTATTTCTTATTTCATATTTAAAGAGAATTCTGCTACTGTTTTACATGCGCACCCAATTTTGCATTAGATGGGTAATAGATGCAAAGTTGGAACAAAAATCGTGAATAGGATTGATAGTTATTTTAAAGATAGCGAAACTCCAAGTAAAAGTGGAATGCATGGTAGGGCTCGCGACACATAAACAAAATTAAAAACATTTATTTGCTCTAAATTGTATGTCTCGGACTTTGTCTAGTTCAACGTCAAATGAATGAGCTAGTGTGTTTCAAAGTGATTTTTCTTTGCTCTTCACAGCTAGAACAATTTCATTTTTGTTCCCACTTGCCCACCACCGAACACGTAAAATATAATTTTACTTGTTCATCAAGAAAATCAACTTTCCCTGCGTAACCACCAAAAACAATTTCATTTATAAAGGCTTTCATTCCATGCAGTACAGCATAATTAACTGTATATTTATTTCGTCCTTCTGAAAATACTAACTTCAAACTTAACAGTGTACTAATATCACGTAAATATTTTAAGTTTCGATTTGGAGGCACCTAATTCATATGATTTCAATCAAAAGATGTTGGAAAAGTGCAGTTTGTTCATATGTAATAAATAAAGGGAGTATACATATTACTTTATTATTATCTCCTAATATTATCAATAAATGTATATTATATTACTAACCCCTAGTTTGGATCCATTGCTTCTTCTTCTTCTTCTTCTTCTTATTATTATTATTATTATTATTATTGTTGTTGTTGTTGTTGTTGTTGTTGTTGTTGTTCTTGTTGTTCTTGTTCATCCATCAACATGCCGTTACAGCCGATATGACCTTGGACTTTATAAAAGAGTGAGTTTTATATCAAACATTTTATTTTCTATTTTGGGATTTTATCCTTATTTGCTTTTTCTGTTTCCTTTTTAACATGCCTAACTTTATTGGCACTATATTGCCAGTTCTTTGCTGATGTGTCGTTACATGCATGCATGCATGCATGCATGCATACATACATACATACATACATACATACATACATACATATTGTGTTCCTAAATTAGAACAAGGTACCGGGAACAATTCTGTGTACATAATCACGGGTATACTTATTTCACCTACTGTAGACAATGGATTCTCTAAGCTTTACTTGAATTATCATTCTGTGTGGGATTGTTATGGTTGGGGTGGGGTGCTCCCAATGTTTTATTTAAACTATTATAGAAGTCCCACTCATGCTCTATTTTGTTGGAAGTTAAATTTAGTGAAAGATAGATGTAAAGCCCCCAGGCAGCAATGCCGACGGTTAGATGATCAAATATACAAAAAGGTTGAAATTCAATGAAGAACAATTTAATAACAATTCAATACTCTAATGACTCAAATTTCCAATTACGCTCCTTCCGCTCGACCTTTTAATAAGCTTATTGCATCACTTGATTAACAGTGTGAGATTGATTTCCATCTGTCCCTGTATTTCTACTCATCTGGTGTATCCTTTTTCTGTCCTGTTTCTCACATTTCCTTATCCCCTTCCTCCTCGACATTTCTCCAAATTCCTTCTCCTCCTCCTCCTCCTCCTCGACATTCTCTAGACTCCTTCTCCTCCTCCTCCACTTTCTCTACCACGACTACTCTTCTGTCAACTTCGACTGTCTCGGCTACAGCCTCAATTCTGTCTCCAACTCTTGAAGACTCGGGACTCAATGGAACCCGAAGTTCTGTGTCCCCTAAAAGCTTCCTGTGAAAACACAAGGACCGTACAATCTTTTTTCCTTAGCCCTATCATCTCACACTACACACGGCATATCATCAGATAACGGCTATTAAATTTTTCGGTCACGCATTCATTCGCATCGAGATACCCATACGTTCTTGTATGGTAAAACAACGTCATAATACAGCACGGTATCAAGTACTTCTCATACATACATCAATAAATTCCGTCACATCAATACATATTCCTAATCCCGTTATACTAAACAATATCACAATAGTCAGACGCATTCTTTACCTTACAACTCATACAAAGTATGCAAATATTCAAATATCCATGCTCTGATATATTCATACGTCCATAGTAACTAATCTTACATACTTCAACCATTCCAAATTCACAATTCAAGTATGTGTGAATTCGAACATAACGCATTAATAAATGCACTAGTTTACTACGAAGTAACCTAATAGCGAATTACAAAATTAATTCTGACCACAAGCTAACAATCTACATAATCCCACCTCGCAACTAATAATTCTCTACATAGGCTGAAGCCCATTTCTCCAATACGCATGTAAATGAAAGATACTAAACGATCCTAGTAATTAAGTATACATACTACAAATAATTACAATTATGATGCCTAATATTCTGCAAACATCGAGCAAATAACTTACTGACCTTTTCGAAGCTTTATCTTTCCTTAGAATCTATCTCTAAGTTTTGCCGCCAAATTGCGAGTGGCTTCTTCTCGGAGTAACCCTATTGATCTACAATCCCTCTAGGCGAGTAATAAATTTTCTCTTACGAATTCTGAAAGTTATCATTCGGGTCTAAATTGTAATCACACCCTCTATCTCAATTTCGATTGGATATCGCTGTGAACCGATCCAATCAAACTTAGCGGACAATGTCCCTCTCGCTGTCTGTCAACGTAGGGACTTCCTTTTGATCTTTGGATTAACCCTTAACACCTAGGTGTGATACCTGCAAGCCTTTGTTTAGATGGTGATAGATCTTGTCATGTGCCGATTCAAGATTCCGGTCTCTGGCTGGTCATGTAACTTGCGTAAGAGTTTAACACTAGCCCGCTGCAATTTTTAGACATCATACTCATGGCCACGGTAATATTCCCAAGAGAGGTAGATTATAGCTTATACATGACTTTATAGCTGGGGCTTAGCAAACGTGACACCCTGTATACTTATTTCATTTACTGTAGACAAGGGTTTCTTTCAGCTTTACTTGAATTATCATTCTGGATACTTATTTCATTTACTGTAGACAATGGATTCTCTCAGCTTAACTTGAATGGTCATTCAGATTTTCTTCTTGTTCTATATTCAATGATTCAAGTTGCCAAGCTTAGATCGTCGACGTTGAATGTTTACTTTCTGTTTACAACAGGCCTTGGCAGAGAACAAGTTTCCGGTAAACCCATATATCGCATAAATGATGAGCCGATCCTATTTTAGACTGTCATATGCTGAAATCGGTATGAGCTAAATTATTAAAACATTTGTATCTAAGTGTCTCTATATTTGTGAAAATGTAAATATAAATAAAAATTAAGCATACATTTCGTAATATCAATGTACTGTCTTGTGTTAGTCCGCGACCACAACGTAACCAGAACACCTTTGTAGCCCCCTCAAATTGATGAGAACGATTCGGATTGTTTACACGAGTAAAACGTTGATTCATCAAATATTCAGTATGATGACAATGTATTCCCAATGTATTGCAACTAAATCTCTGTATTATATAATTTATTTTTTTTTTCAGTGTTATCAATGTCATGTCAAGTGCAACTTTAAGTACTTCTGGTTCGGACTCGTACATCATAGCAATCGTAAGGAATGGAACAAAATTACTGCAATCCCTAGAGAATTGATACTGACGATGACAGATGTTGTCTAGAAAAAGTACATAAATATTTCACAGGAGAAAAGCTTGCACAAACAAGCTATTTCATGGTTAAGTGCGCTTGCCTGGCAGATTTCTCAACTTATCTCAGGCGTCCGGGTGTAGATTTTTCTAGAGCTGCTCTTTAATGACATATCCTATAATTATTCTGAACTACTTCGACTATAACTGCAAGACAAAAATATCCCTTGGATGTATGTCGCCGCAGTAATTAACAGAAAACACATACATGTTGTTGGCGGGAAATTTCTCAGGCAGTAAAGAAACCCAATCTATTCGTACCGCCCTCGGTTATTTCTATGACTGGATTGACTGTAGCATTCACCGAGAGGTTACGAATGATACAACTAGTTCAATCGTTAAATCTTTTCTGTTAATCCTTGTTTAGTAAATAGTCGAAATGGTCCAAATGGCAGCTATTGACGTACATTCGAGGTATGATCTGAACTATTGACCTCGAAGTTGTGAAAGCTCCTATAATTTGCGAACAGACTCTGTGATTGGTTCAGATGCATATAAGCTAATAATAAACTTTAATCAGAACGTTTTCCAAAACTAATGACAACATTTCTACTGCCACCGCTGTGAAAATGATTGCCACGTCACTTGATCCACCAACGTTGGCCCGATAAATACGAATAAACTTACATCACTATCCAAGTCATCCAATTCTGTCACCACTATGAAGCTAGAGAGACTTCAAGATGTTGAGTATTTTCTATTCAGTTTTTAATTTGTCGCACTATAAACTTAATATGGTGTGTTTTATTTAGACACTCTGTGAGAGCGTGGCGTGAAGTCCAAAGGTGTCTCATTTTATATGTGCGCGACGTTCAGTCAATCTAAATTCTCTGCATAGCACGTATATAAATGTATTTTATGTCAAAAGGTTACCCTGAAAAATTAAATATGTCTTTAGCATTATTTTAACCCAGCTAAAACTGTATTAACACCGATATATTTCGTTCATTTCGAAAAAGTGTTCAAACGCAAATAATATAGCTGGATTTATCACATATGGAATCTAATTTTTCTCAGCGCTCAATTATACCTCGTGCTGTCAAACCTCATCTCAACAGAAACCATCGCGCATGCTATGACTGTATGAAACATATTGTTGCAAAGGTCGTTGTAATTTTCGCCAACCAAGCGTTCTTATCTTTTCCTGGAAATCCAAGATTAAGATAATATTTAATTCCATAAAATCTTCCCCTATTGCTCTCATATCGTAGCCGAACCGTCCGTTTTCATAATAGTTTAAATACAGCATTCAGATAAAATTCTAAGGCCCCATTTCAAATCTAATCTTTGAAGCAGGCATCGAATCAACTATTATTCGGTTGGAGTAAAATTGTTAAGAACCTTTTATGGGCCCGGTCCAAATTAATTTCGTGGCTTGTGGAGAGTAGATGCTGGAAGAAATAGAAGCATTAGTAAAGCTACCAATGCAGCTGAGCCCAACGATAGACATTGTAGGCGAACAATACCTTTTCTGAGTGTTTCTGGATGAATCGAATTCCCTATTTTATATAGAGGAATTTCATTTCCGCGACTTCATGATGGTTTTCAGGGAGTGAACAAAAGACTCTTTTCTTAGTCTCTCTTATACATGTCCACATATTTCTAAAGCCATTTTGAAGTAGTATTAATTGACGGCAGGCTAGCGCACTTCATAAAGGAATCTGATAAACATTCGTTGGGGATGACGCTCTGATTCAAAGTTTTGAAGGAAACTCTCCTGTCTCAAATTAAGCCTAGACATAATTGTATTTGAAATAAATGAAAACTCGAAACTTCCTAGCTCTGTTTATGAAGCTTCGGTCAGGCCCAATTACGTCCCCAAAAACGATATATTTCTCTACAGGACAAACGGCAAATGATATTTTTCGGTCCTTTGCAATTTCTGTTATGTACTGTCAGAATGTCTGTTTGGGCTCAATTCCAGCCCCTAATTCCCTCTCAGTGAAAACATTTGACCCTAAAAACTTTATCCATAAGTGCCGTCGGCTACAGCCAGCGATCCATATATGTGTTTATCTGTCGGTCCTATTGCTTGGCCACCAGTGTGAGTCTTTTTCTAAATTTCTAAATTAAATATGCTGCCATTATTCTGTCTGTTTATCTAACTGTCCCTCTAGTTCATGTTCTATATATCAGTGTGATTTCTGTCTACCTTCGTGTCTATCATTTATTTATGAATCATTCTGTTTCGTATATTGATAAACCAAACCGATCCACTGGATACTGATGCTTTTATTTCATGACAATCTCTCCTTTCTTTTTCCCCTGATCTTTTTCTTCAGTTTTATATAAATATAAATATGAGCTAATAAGCGCCAGATAGCTACTGTCCTATCGTTACAGCCGAGAGAGTTTCAACTACTCACTCATTAACATATATCGCTATGTGAGACAACGAGTGCCATATAGCTACTGTCCTATCGTTAGATTTGAGATAGCTTCAACTACTCACTCATTAACATAGACCGCTATGTGAGACAACGAGTGCCAGATAGCTAGTGTCCTATCGTTAGATTAGAGATAGCTTCAACTACTCATTCATTAACATAGATCGCTATGTGAAACAACGAGTGCCAGAAAGCTAGTGTCCTATCGTCAGAGCCGAGATAGTTTCAACTACTCATTCATTAACATAGATCGCTAGAAACAACGAGTGCCATATACCTCGTGTTCTATCGTTAGCGCGGAGATAGCTTCAACTATTCATTCACTAACATAGATCGCTAGATCGCCATGTGAGACTACGAGTGCCAGATAGCTAGTGTCCTCTAGCTAGGTGTTCTATTTATTAACATAGCACCCTATGCTAAATCAAAGTTGCTCCCTACTAACACCATATAAACTAGTATCGACTGCTAGTTCATACATAACATTTCATTAAAAAATGTTGGAAAATGGTGACATTGCGAAAATGATCATTTATACACGGTGACAGTTACCAAGATGATGGATCATCAGATCTGAGAGCTTCGACAAACTTTCAGCGTAGCTACGAGTACCTAATGAATCACGCATCGGATGCGGGAGGTCGCGGGTTCGAACTCCGGCCGAGTCATACCCAAGACTTATAAAGATGGTACCAGCAGCTGCCTCGCTTGGCGCTCAGCATTAAGAGGTTAGTGTTAGGATTGGTCGGCCTGGTGTTAGGATAATGTGACTGAGTGGGACATCATGCTACATGTCTGCGGTATGATGCCCCAGTGCTAAATATCACCATACACTGCCACACTGCAGACAACGTAGCGATAAGACTCAAGTTGTTAAAGCTACGTGAAAAATACACATACACACAAGCACAACACCCACCCACCTACCCACACACATCTAATTAATCACAATTTGCCAATGAATTTTCGTCAGTACCACTATTACGATGTTGTGTCTTCATTTCGCTTGAATTCAAAGTCATATTTATTATATCATACCTGTGCGTTAAGTTATTGTATACATGCTTGTCACATGCCATACCTATTCTGTAAGATATGACTTGAACCACACGAAAAATAGCAGTTCCATAATTCTTCATACCAAACAAACAGGTTAACTCAAATTCTTATTTTTTTTAAAACTTGATGCATCAACAAGTGGAGATAACCGTCTTCTTGAGACAACTCACTGTTTCGTTTACAGTTGTCATATCTGTTCTGAATAACCGTAATGGTTTTACTAACACGCCTTGGCACGTTGCATGATGGAGACTGGTGCGTGTGAATTTAAGGAACATCAAACAATAGTCCAATTCACCTTCCATCAGTCTCTTGTCAAGTTTATCAATGGTTGAGTTACCACAGGTATGTATGTGAGACGTCACCATCCTTTTATTTTTAGGTTCATGTGTGTGTGTGTGTGTGTGTGTGTGTGTGTGTGTGTGTGTGTGTGAAGGAAATTACATTGCAATCATATATAAATAACCATTATATTTGTTAAATCACCTGTCTGTCTTGTGCCTGTATTCAATTTGACATACTTCGATTCTGTAGGCAAGCTTCATCTGATCAGAATTTATCAAACATTCGTGATATTTGTGTCCAATCCTTTAAATATTAAAAATACATGTATGTTCATTGTCATATTTTCGAGCATATTCTCTCTTTCTCTTTGTGGAAATAGCAGCACACAACGCGATTTAAGCCTTGTACCAGAAATGTAACACTCTATCTGCAAAATTTTTATTTATTTATTTATTTACTTATTTTATTTCGATTTGTTTTCTTTATTCAGCCCATTACATAACTGCAGAGAATGCCCACGCAGCCAGTATCGGTTTATTTATATAATTAGCCCATTACAAAATTGTGAGGTATGCACTCACAGCCAATATCAATTTCTTTATATATTTAATTTGCCCATTTAAAAATTGCGGACCGCTCCGGTGGCCTAAGTGTCGTCTGCCTCGGATGCGGGAGGTCGCGGATTCGAAATCCCGGCCGAGTCATACCAAAGACTTGTAAAAATAGTATTGGCGTTATCATTGACCTCGTAAAAGAGTATTTGATAAAGGAGTCTAGAGAGTTTAGTCCATTTACCACTGAGAATGGACGTCCAATATCCTGTTATTCGTGATCTGATAGTTATATCAACAGGTTTCCTTCCTAGTTCTGAATAAAGTATATAAGTAAGAGTACTTGTCCTCAGCTTTATGATGCTTCTTAAAAATTTGGTATGTCAGTTTTCAGTAACTGTGATACTTTCAAATCCCCAAACTTCACACCCGTATAGTAAAATGGGTAATTTAGTGTGATCGAAAAGACTCAACTGTAGGTCCCTGGGAAGAGTGAAGTATCTTATTTTCGGTAAAATAGATGCAGGGCCTTACTAGCCTGATCAAGGTTGTATTTAATAGACTAAACAAAACTTCGATTTTTAGAAAAAAATAACATCCAAGTCTTTAAATTCAGCACCTATTTCTATTAGATTATCGCCAGTTGCAAATCTGTATTTATCATCTTTTCATGTACCAGAAATCAAGATCTTTGTCTTTGTAAAATTAATACTCAGTTTCCATAGCTTTGAGCAGTCATAAAACACATTTAAATTATGCTGGAAAGATTTTTCATGAGTGCCAAAAATAACAGAGTCATCGGCGTTAATTAGTATAAAAATTCGAAGGAAGAAAGACATATAGTGATCAGAAAAATGTAACTGCATGCTAGTGCACTCATTTTCTAACATATAATTTTTCAAGTCATTTAGATACATAATAAACAGAATTGGAAAAAGATTTTCGCATAGTCTCACACCCTTACTACACTGAAAGAAAGCCGATTGCTTTCCAGCATAACTGACACAAGATTTGATTTTGCGATGCATATTATATAGTATTCTAAACATTTTTCCCATTGCCATTGTTGTCTAATACTTTCATCCACAGCCCTATCCTCCAAACATTGTCGAAAGGGCTACTAAAATCACTAAAAGCACAAAATAATTTCATCTTGCAAGTTTTTAAAATTTCAGTTAAGAGCGTGAAGACAAAATATATGATCTGTAGTTGAATAGCCTGGCCTCAATCGGGTTTGATTTTCTTTAAGAACATCGTGAAAATCTAGAAACTTCTGAAGTCTTTTTTTAAGAAAAGATGTAAAAAGTGTACAAGAACAGCTCCAAATTGTGATAGGTCTATAATTATCAGATGAGCTTGGATCCCCTTTCCTCTTATATGTTGGTCTGATTATTCCTTCAAGCCAAGCGTCAGGAATCAGACCAGTAGTGTCAAATATTATATTTAAAAAAAGCGACGTAAGCATGTCAGACGTGCATTTTATATATTCGTTTAATACATTGTTTTGTTTTTCTTAAGATTTTTAATACAATTGATAATTTCTGACTCATTAATTTCAGAATTAAGAATTTCATCGTTGTCATCTATTGCAATATTTATGTCATCTTCGTAACACAGGTTAGCGTTAGGACTGGTCGGCCTGGTGTCAGGATAATGTGACTGGGTGGGACATCATGCTACATGTCTGCGGCATGATGCCTCAGTACTAGATATCACCATAAACTGCCACGCTGCAGACATCGTAGCGATATGACTCAAACTGTTAAAGCTACGTTAAAAATCCAAACACACACACAGACACACACATACACACACGCACGTACAAAATTGTGAGGTATGCACTCACTGCCAATACCAGTTTATTTATTTATTTAATTAGCCCATTACAAAATTGCTATGTATACACTCATAGTCAATGCCAATTTACTTATTTATTTAGCCCATAGATGACAGCAAGGTATGCCCACAGTTTATTTATTTAACTGATTGCATAACTGTAAAGTAAGCTCACGTAGTCAATACCAGGCGAAAGATTAAAAGGTAACATGTAGCAAGAAGCTATTCAGATGAAATATAAATTCATGCTTTGGTATGGATACGTTACTACAACAATGTATGACATCTGTGCAAGATGATTTATTTATACATGTCATTGAAGATAAAGTTCGGGTTTGCTAATTTATAGGTAAAGTGTAAGATCATACCTTGATATATAACAGTCATGGTTTAGTTTTAGTATAGAAGATATTTAGACATAAAGATGCAAAACTAGCGCACACTGGATCATGCAACATTTTCTTTACAGGGGAGTACAAGCCCGAAGATCTATCAAAAAAGCTAACGAAGTTCACTTTTTGTGATCATATAAAAGTCGTTGTTTAACTCTAATTCGGAATGTATTATGTTAAATAAAGCGTTTCGCTTGCTTTATGGCAATATCTAGATCGATATCGCAATAGCCTGTCCGACACTACCCATTACAATGAGACGTCTCTCAAACTAACTACCGTATTGAAAGACAAGATGGCTGAACACCGAAGTCAATTAGTTTAGCTGATCAATTATTTATTTGATGGAGTGCAATTGTCACAATTATAAAACAAATGATACGCAAGAATGTCAGATATAACCAACTTTCTTTTAACTCGGGTAGGATTATTTTAATATGTTAAATGTGCCGTTTAAACCAACAAAATGAAAAATACATTCTTTTGCTCGAATAACATGTTACATCACTGAAAGGAAACAAATCTTTATGCGCCGATCTCGTGCGGGGGATAAACCTTAATGTCTGCTTCCTGTGTATGTCGGAGACTGGTTCCCTCAGTAATAACGGTGCTCTGAAAAATTTAAATGTTGTGACTGGGCTCAGTCTAAAATTTTCCAATCACTCGTCCCTGAGATGAGTGAGTTACAAAAGTTACTCGTCCGTGTCTTCGTTACAGTCAGCGCAATACCCTTTCCACTGTACTGCTAACGCTTTACTAAAGAACTATAAAATCTTGATGCAAGCTTGATACTAAATGGATGAAAGCCACGAAAATGTTATATTCTAATATTCTAATACATGGCTCATTAGATAATTACAAAAAGACATTTGTAACTGAAGAGATTGCAGATGCACACATAGCCCTTGATTTCTTACAGTGAAACGTTTCAGTTATCCAGGTGCCATTTCTTTTCAAAGACCTATAACACTTCTTTAAGAGTTAGATGTAGAAGAAATTAAGAGACAAAGAATGTCAAAATTTTATGATTTTCTTCTGGTCTGATTCTTTCTCCAGATCACCAGTATTTCCAAGAATGTGCAGCTATATTAATACATTGTCAGGCCAAAGTAAAGAAGCTAGGAGATATTTATGTAAGTACGTAATTACTTTTCGCAAGGAGCGTCCGCCTCGGATGCGGGAGGTAGCGGTTTCGAACCCCGGCTGAGTCATACCAAACACTTATAAAAATGGTACTTGCAACTGCCTCGCTTAGCGCTCAGCATTAACAGCCTAATGTTAGGACTGGTCGGCCTGATGTCAGGATAATGTGACTGGGTGGGACATATGCTACATGTCTGCAGCATGATGCCCCAGTGCTAGACATCGCTATAAACTGCCACACTGCAGACATCGTAGCGATATGACTGAAAAATTGTTAAAACTACGTTAAAAATCCAAAACACACACATACACACACAGACTTTTCGCAAGAAAAATATAAGCAATTTACATTTAAAAGAAGAATCCCAACAGTCTCGATTTCCACCAACTTTCGCACTAAATGACCCATTTTTAAAATATATTGTATTTACATAGAGATAAGTAATACATGCATGTAATACATATATCTTGGTACATTATTTCAACCATAGACAAGCAAGGAGACGATAAAAGGAAAGAAGCTTATAAAGAGAGAAACTATTGAATACAAAATGAAATAGCTTGCATTAATAATTCCAAGATAATATATCAATATATATCAATATATATGAAAATATTAGTATTTCTATAAAAAAAAAAAAATATGACAGTAAGAAAGACAGTGAGAGAGAAAAAGAGTTATTTTCTCAGAGTCAATTCTTAATTCAGTGATCACATTATTCCACTTTCATAGCCACTACTCTATTTCCCTATAACATATGTTTTCACATAATTCCATTTGGAAAATAACCTTCTTTTTTTTTCTTTTGGATCTCCCAGGTTAGACATATTAGCTTTCAATTTAAAATCAAAGTAGAACTCTTGCAGGTTTTTGCTTTGGATACTTTTTTGGGAAATTTTTATCAAAATATAATATATGTTGCTAGTAATAACACTAGATTTACACAATTTGACTGGCAAAATTCATTTAAATCTCCAAATAACACCTTTTATCGTCTACAAAACCAATTTTGAATTTTAAAAAAAAACAAAACTATTTGTAGTCAGTATGTAATGGTTAATTCTAAACTTGAGCCACTATAATTTCCTTTATCTAAAGTAAACTTATACGGAATTGAATAAAAATTATTCCACCAAATCTTGTCGTTTGGAATGTTGAATTTAAAAACAATAGGGTTTCATGAGTTTTGGGACACTGTAATAATGACTTTATTAAACTATTATAATTTCTTTGCATCCTTTTATATTCCTGAGTAGAAAGTCAGTATTCTTCGGGGAAAAAGAGTGCAGATTTTTTCTCATGTTGCAAATTTAATCTTGCTAAATACAGACTGATTGCACTTTTAAAACCGTAAGATTGTGTAATCTGGGGTGAAAATTCATACAGTACAAAATTATTAAAGTTGATAAAATCTAATGTCAACAACGAATATTTTACCAGATTTTTTTTTAATACGATCCTGTTTCGTGTGTGGGGTGTGATCGGCACTCAACACACTTGCACAGCAAAAGTCGCCCTAAATGTGACAAATGTAAGGCGACATTTGACCGTCACACTGAAAGGACCCCCGGTAACTCAGCTGATCGAGAGTCGCACTTGTCATCGTCATGACCATCCAAGTCATCCCGGGTCGGCAGTCTCGGCGTGTCCTTGGGAGGGGCACTTAGATTTCATCGCAGCGGTATATTATAGACAAAACTGTGTTGAATAAGTTCATTTAAAAATAATTACAAAAATAAACAATCAACGAACCAACCTCAACTTCGGTGAAAATTATATATTACTTATATCTGGTCTCGGTAGTTTCTGAATATACTTTAAAGCTAGCTTGACACGAAAATAACGCGTCAATTATTCAACCAAGGAATATGAAGACCAATACAAGTTTTATTATATACTAATTCAATCTCAATGAGAAAAAAATTTATACTAAACTATTTTCCGAGAAAAGTGAATATAAAAAGTGGCAATGTAGGGTTTCCGACTGAACCAAGCCACTCAGTCATTAAAGTTTACGTTGTTTTTATCTGCATATACATGTACCTAACTATAACAAGCAAATCGTAGGAAACTGCATGGTGTTGTGTGCGGAAAAGGTGCGCAAATTTACTGACATTCATGACCGATCTTTGCAGTTATACGTAAATTAACTTCCTTTAAAATGTATATTTTTAATGTCTGTATGATATTTATGTGTCATAGCAACGTTATTTAAAATCTGCTTTACGTTTTGACCAACGGTTTCCCTAACTGTTTCTTTAATCATGTCCATAATTATGTCTTTGATTATGTCACTTTATGTCAAATGTTAGAAATAGGAACTGCAAAGATTGTCCCACGAAGTTGTGTGGAACAGAAAAATGCCATGAAAGAGAGATACATATGAACTCGAGTGCGGCATGCAGGCAGATTGCTCAAGAGAGTCTGTGCAATATTTTCACAAAAATTGATGCATTGTCGCGGTGAAATCATTTTACACCGAGAAGATAGTTATGAGCACTACTACACTCAGAATGTTTCAGTATTGATATGACCGCCTTGTAGGAATTGCACAAGGGAAAAGGGAGCATGTCAGTGCATATAAATATTATTACGTCTATTAATTATGAGAACAAGACTGCTTACATGATACTGGTGTGATGGACAGGTAAAAAAATAGGAGTTATCTCCCTCTACCATTATACTCTGCATTTGATCCCGCAAGTACTTAATTTGTATCAACGATAATCCAGTTTGGATTTGTGGGTTGTACTTCATTTCTTTCAGCACATGATAGGCTATACAGGACGGCCAGGGTATTTTGGTGGAGGAAGATCCCGAGAAGTCGCCGGGTAAAAACTTTTTTAATTAGTAAGCATATGACACGGATTTGTGAACAATAATGGGCGTCAGTTAAGTCTTTTAAAAAATACTCATAAATGCTAGGCCAAGTACTGCATTATCAAACGCAAAATGAGAACAGCGTATCACATAAGGATCGCCTACCATATCCCACATAGCGTGGTGTTGGCTTCTTCTGTTTCCAACGGTGATTTCATCAAATCGTGTGTTCCTGCTTAAATCAGTTGACCCACTGATGTCGCCGATCAACAATCGGATTAATTCGTACGTATGCAAACAATGGCCGGGATTCTCAGTTCGAGAGAGAAATTGCATGGCTCATTAACGTCACCCTAAGATGTTTAGGACCAATATTTTTCAAGATTCAGTATTATTCATTTGGTTTGGCATATGTGACTTTTTGCACGTGACATTTCCATTGGCGCTTTAATGAGTCGTCACTTGGAGGTATAAGAAACAGGGGCGTAGGGAGGGAAACTCTTTTCCTAACGAATATTTTATTGGTCCACTCGAAACTGTAAAGTAAATACTTTACCACTCCTACCATTCTGACCTCTTTTAGCCTCAGCGTAAATCAACAGGATCTTGTATAGTAACTGCTGTATAATGAAAAGTTCAGTTTACTCTTCGGACATATTCCGTATAGTGAAAGTTTCAGTTCACTTGTCGGACATATTGTGTAAAGTGACAAGTTCAATTTACTTTCTCGGACATATTCCGTTGTTATGTATATGTAATTTAATTACTTGTGTGTTAGTTTTTAAATTTTTTCTTATTTTATTTTATTCCATTACATTTTATTGTAATGATAACTTTATTCACTGGATTTGATATTTTTCCAGAAAATTCAGTTCAGTTCTGTTTGTCCTGATAAACAGGCAGTAGTAGAAACATTGTAGCTAATTGATGACCTAGATTCAGAGCCAGTTTCAAGTTTGGAGTAAACAAATTTTTTTATTTTTTTTTATTCAATCTTATAGAAAGATTTGTTCAGTAGAATCAAATCCGTACATAGCGCACGTGATAATCGGCATGGAATGTTTCTACGTTGTTCGGTAGAGAGGAGATGACGTGACCATCCGGGAATCTATTTTGCGTTGTAGTTAGGCTTAAATTTCACGTTATAATAGTGATTTGGCCAGTCTTGTGTTACGTGTAGGCTCGTACAATAATAACAATAGAAAAGAGTGAAGACAACAAGCTTTGTATATTTTAACAAAATAATTTATTTCCCTAGAAAGCAATGTAAAATTGGAAATTAGGACTTACGGTTTGTGAATATAATCCAAAATTTAATCCTAAGAATGAAAAATACAAGTCCTATCACTAAATAGTTCTATCAGAATCCAAGTTCGAATCTCGACGACGTTCCAATATGGAAGGCGATGACGTCAGATGTGGTCCTTGTACAAAATAGCAACAATTCCTCAATTGAATCACAGTTTATGTTTCCGAATAATTCCAGAATAAATTTCCACTGAATTTCTTTCTCCCAGAATTTATACAACAGTACACTCATTTGGTTTTCTGGAGAATAAATTATTAAACTGCAAAAATAAATGAACTTCAAAAACAATCTGGTTTCAACAATAAAATAACCTATCCGGCCTTCTAGGTATCAGGAATACAACTGACTGATAAGCGCTCGGGAAGAGTATTATATCTACCCTAATTATCATCCCGTTCTCGCGAGACAGACTACGAGGTCTCCTAACACTTGAAACACGCAATAAGAAAAATGCAATTCGTCACATAGGAAGAACCCCTATCTACTATCATTCTGAAAAAAATATAAAAATAAAACATTGTTTATTTAGACTAGACGAAATGACCTTGGCAATAGCCAATCGTTTTCGCGTAGCCATTATACTACCGCGGACCAAAGTAAACTAAAAATATTACTAATGTAATACGTTTTACGTCTTAGATAAACAGAATTACTGAAAAAGAATTTCGAATCCCTGCAATAATCATTACAATAAAATGTAATGAAACAAAAATAAAATAAAAAAGAATTTTAAAACTAACACACAAGCAATTTAATTACATATACGTAACACTTGCTATTAACCTTTTGGAGCTCAAAGGTGTTTTTGTTGTGATCAGTTTGAGTTGAATTTTTATTTTAATTCAACTTAAAGTAATTTATTTTCCCTGGAAATTACTAGTGCTCATCAGAATTCTTGGACAAAGACATTTATTGGAAATTATTCGGAATTCCAAACTGGAATATTATTCTTGGTGATTCAACAAGGAACTGTTGACACATCAGGACAAAGCAGGTTATTGAAGAAGTGATCGCCTTCCATTTTCGAACTTCATCCGGATTCGAACTGTGATTCACTTAGGACTTTTTATTGATATGACTTATATTTATTAATTCTAGGATTAATTTTGGATTAGTTTCATAAACCGTAAGTCCTTTTTCATACCTTTTTACCCTGTTTTCTAGGGAAATAAATTATTTTGTTAAATTTTACAAAGCTTGTTGGCTTCACTCTTTTCTTTGTTACTTTTGTACGAGCCTAGACATGTAACAAAGAAAATTGGGGCCTCGTCCTTGGGATATATGAATTTTGGCTAAAATATTTCAGAAAATCGTTTTTGAAATTTAAATTCCCCTAGTTTTCAGAATATTTTAAATCCCAAGTATTATTTCACAGTTTGTTTGAAATCTTTAGTGAAATCAACAGGCCTTTTTACAATGTCATCAAAAGTGGAGATCTTTTTTTAAATCCTACTCAGGAGCAGTTGGATTGTTTAAAAAAGATGAATTGCTTGAACTTGCCAGAAAATATCATCTTTCTGAGGCAAAAGCTTCTTTAACGAAGCGAGAAATAAAAATTATTTTGATCCAGTATTTGGTAGAAAAGAATGTTTTGGATAAAAGTGTTTTGGTTTCGATCAGTAAGTCTGATTCAGACTCTGACACAAAAATAAAGGAATTGAAATTAAAATACAAGATGGAATTTGAGTTAAGGAAGCTTGAACTTCAGAAAGAAAAAGAAAAAATGAATGCAAATGCAGCTTCAGAAAAGAGGAGAAACAAATGCAGTTGCATTTGGAGAAGGAGAAGAAACAAATGCAGTTGGAATTAGAGATAAGACAGGTTCAGTTTCAGACAGAGAAAATACAAATGGAAAGAGAAAGGGAAGTAAGACAAATGCAGTTTCAGAAAGAGAAAAATGAAAGACAAATACAATTTGAGAAAGAAAAACAAGATAGGCTAATGCAAATGCAATTTGAGAAAGAAAAACAAGATAGGCCAAAAAAAAAAAAAATGCAAAGAGAAAAGGAAGAAAGGGAATTTCAAATTCGGTCAAAAGAATTAGAGCTGGCAACGGAAAAACACTCTCCTACTTTTGATGCTTTGAGAAATATCAAGTTAGTGCCCCCTTTTCTGGAAAAAGAAGTAGACAGATATTTTCCTCGTTTTGAAAAATATGCCGAAAATTTGAAATGGCCAGAGGAGCATTGGACTCTCTTATTACAATGTGTACTTACTGGTAAAACCGGTGATATTTAATTTTCACTGTCACTAGAACAAAGTGCTGACTATGATGTGGCTAAAGACTATATCTTGAGGGGTTATGAGTTAGTCTCTGAGGCTTATCGGAAAAATTCAGGAATTCTAGAAAATCAACTGACCAGACCTATGTCGAATTTGCATTGGAAAAAGCACAACAATGTGATAGGTGGTGCTCTTCTAGAAAGGTTAATAAAGATTACGAAAGTCTCAGACAACTCATGTTAGTTGAAGAGTTTTGGAACTGTGTCCATAGTGACATTAGGATTTATCTTGACGAGCATAAGATCGAAACCTTGGAAAATGCTGCTCTTGCTGCTGACGAGTATTTCTTAACTCATAAAGTTCCTGTTGTAGTCAAGTCTTTCACTCAGCAGTCTACTGGTAAAAAGGTACTTCAGCCTAATACGAGCCCTTCTAAAACTCAGTCTGACACAACTTTTAAAAATCAAGCTTCTGATAAGCGTGATTCAAAATCTTTGTCTCTTCCTACGTGTACCTATTGCAAGAAGAAAGGACACGTTATTTCTGATTGCTTCAAATTGAAATATACGCATCAGAATCAAGACAGACCTATCGCAAATGCTCTTATTTCTAAGAGGTCAAGGTCACGGTCATGTATTGAAAGCAATACATTTGTTGGGTCTAATAAATCCCAGTCTGATTTTATTATGGAGAATTATGAACCATTCATGTCGAAGGGTTCTATATCACTCTTGGGTGATTTGGCCAATCCTATCCCTATTAAAATTTTAAGGGATGCAGGAACTTCTCAGAGTCTTTTATTATCAGGTACTTTGCATTTTTCGGAGAAGTCTTCTTCTAATGAGAGTGTTCTCATTCAGGGAGTAGAGTGCGGCTTTGTTAATGTTCCTCTCCATTGTGTAAATCTGTCATCATACTTAGTTTCAGGACCTGTGACAGTCAGAATAGTGCCTTCTTTACCCGTTCAGCCAATTCATTTATTACTAGGCAACGACCCAGCTGGAGACAAGGTTGTGGGTAATCCACTTGTAACTGACAAGCCTTCTTTGGATCAGAAAGTTGATCCTATTGAAAAAAGAATTCCCTGATTTATGCCCAGCTTGTCCAGTTACCAGAGCTATGGCAAAGAAAGCTCTTGAGAATGATATTGATAAGGAAAGTATTCCTTTAGCTGACACATGTATTGGTCAGGCTTTTGATGAGGTCACTTTTACTCCTTGTTTGGATCAATCAAAAGGTATTGATCAGAGTGATCCTCTTTTAATTACTCATTCTCTTTATTCTAATCAGGGTGACAAACGACAATCACTTGTCGTCGAACACGAAAAAGATCCTGAGATCTCCTGTTTGTTTCAAAGGACCATTAGTGAAACTGAAGCCGCTGAAGTACCTGTCTGTTAATTCATTAAAAATGGAATTCTTGTGAGAAAATGGAGACCTCCCGAGGTACCTGCTGGTGACGAGTGGTCAGTGAACTATCAAATTGTAGTTCCAAAATCTTACAGACAGGAAATACTTAGTTTGGCCCATGAAACTCCTCTGGCTGGTCATTTAAGAATTAATAAGACTTACCACAAGACCTTGATTCACTTTTATTGGCCAAAAATCAAAAGTGATCTTTGTAAATAGTGCAGATCTTGTCATACTTGTCAAATGGTAGGAAAACCCAATCAGAAGATACCTAAGACTCATCTGCAACCTATTCCTGCATTTGACGAACCATTTAGCAGAATAATGGTAGATTGTGTTGGTCTCTTTCCTAAGACCAAGTCAGGCAACCAATACTTGTTGACCATTATGTGTGCGTCAACAAGATTTCCAGAGGCAATTCCTTTGAGGAATATTAAAACTAAAACAATAAAAAAAGCTTTGATAAAGTTCTTTACTCAGTTTGGCCTTCCCAAATCTGTCCAATCAGATCAAGGGTCAAATTTTAGGTCTGGAATTATCCAGCTAATTATGCTTGAATTTGGCATTCAGCAATCAAGTCAAAAGTGGAATTATGGTTTCACAGAACTTCAGTGGAGAGAACCTTTGAGTGTAGTAATAGTGTTCTTTATCTCTTGCTCGTTCTTCAAAATTTTCTTCAAATTAGGTATTACGGCCCTTACAAAGTTAAGAAGAAAATGAATGAGTTAAATTATAATAATAGTAATCTGATCTAAATAACTTAATGGAGTACTAGTATATTGAAAGAGATAGCCAGGTAAATCATGCTTTTAATTTAATTGTACCTGTCCTACTCAATGAGGATTTAAGTGAAGGAATTCAATCGTACTCTACTGATTTTGGAGTGACAAATCTTCGGAATTCGGAAATTATGAATAATCTGGACCAGAAACTTTCACATTTGCAACAACAAGAAAGGAATGAACTTAAACAGCTATTATTTGAATATGAGCACTTATTTCCAGATGTTCCTACCCGGACAAACAAAATTTTTCATGACGTTGAAATTGTAAATTCCAAATCTGTGAAACAACACCCATACAGGATGAACCCTCTCAAACAGGAATACTTGAAAAAAGAAATTGAGTATATGTTGGAGAATGATTTCATAGAGCCCAGTAAAAGTGACTGGAGTTCACCATGTATACTTGTTCCGAAACCAGATAAAACTTTCCGTATGTGCACTGATTATAGGAAGGTGAACAGTGTGACTAAGACAGATTCATTTCCATTACAAAGAATCGATGACTGTATTGATAAATTGGAAATGCCAAGTATGTCACCAAATATGACCTTCTGAAGGATTTTGGCAAATTCCACTAACGGAAGAAGAAAGGAAATGTCGGCATTCGTAACTCCAGATGGATTTTATCAATATAAAGTAATGCCGTTTGGGATGAAGGGTTCGCCAAGTACCTTTGAACGTTTGATGAACATGATTACCTCTGGTCTAGATAATTGTGATGCTTACATCGATGATGTCATCATCTACAACGACACCTGGAAAGAACATCTAGCAACAATTCGGAAATTCTTTGACAGACTCACTGATGCAAGTTTGACAATCAATTTATCCAAAAGTGAGTTCTGCCGTGCTTGTGTAATTTTTCTAGGACATATCGTGGGACATGGACAAATTAAAAATACAGATGCCAAGGTCAAGGCTATCTCTGAGTTCCCTGTGCCTGTCAGTAAAAAGCAACTGATGCGATTTTGGGATATGGCTGGATACTATCGGACATTCTGTTCCAATTTTTCTAACATTGCTGAACCTCTGACAAATTTATTATGCAAGAAAAACAAGTTTCTTTGGACTGAAAAATGTCAGGAGGCTTTTGATAAGTTAAAGGCCATACTTAAAATTGCACCAGTTCTTACAGCTCCAAATTTCAGTCAAATCATTTAAACTGTATGTTGATGCAAGTGATGTTGGGGTTGGAGCAGTATTGATTCACGAAGATAGAAATAGTGTTGATCATCCAGTGTGCTATTTTTCTAAGAAATTAAATAAGCACCAGAGACATTATTCAACAATCGAGAAGGAATGTTTGGCTTTGATATTGGCATTACAACATTTTGAAGTTTACGCTAGTTCAGCTTCTTCTCAGATTGTTGTGTTTAGTGATCACAACCCCCTTACTTTCATCGACAAGATGAAAAACAAAAATCAAAGATTATTAAGGTGGAGTTTGTTGTTACAGGAATATAATATTGACATGAGGCACATCAAGGGAAAAGAGAATTTAATAGCAGAGGCACTTTCCCGTGTATAGAAAATTATTTCATGTACACTTTATATAATTCATAAGAGTTCTTCTTATGTAATTTTTTTTACCTTATGTATAATTAACATATGGTAAAAAGAAAGCTTTATTATATAAATCTTTCTTTTTCTTTATGGGGGAAGTGTTATGTATATGTAATTTAATTATTTGTGTGTTAGTTTTTTAATTTTTTTAATTTGATTTTATTACATTACATGTTATTGTAATGATAACTTTATTCACTGGATTTGACATTTTTCCAGAAAATTCAGTTCAGTTCTGTTTGTCCTGATAATCAGACAGTAGTAGTTTACGACCATGTAGTTTAATTACTTGTGTGTTAAAATTTGAATTCTTTTTATTTCATTTTTGCATCATTATATTTTATTATGATGATGATTATGTTCACGGGATCTGATATTTTTGAAAAAAACATAGTGTTTATTTAGAACGTAAATATGACTCTCGGCTTTCATAAGGTTTTTTTTAGATTGCCGGGTGGATAAACAGCCGGCATAAACGATTGGTCGTGGCCAAGGTCATTTCCTAAGCATACGTGATTATATCATGTACTGCGATTGTTAGATGATGAAATAACCACGCGTTCTTCGTACGTGAGCATGAAATGACGTTTTGGTTCGGTTTTAAACACTTAAGTCCCTGTCAAATAGTCAGAGTCGTTCTTAGACCTTGAGAAGAAGGTATTATTTTTCTTGTGCTGGAAAGAGTTTATTTTTCTTTACATCTGTAGAGCTCGAGATGTGTCTTGTTATAGATGACAGCTATAGGAGTTCATCTACTTTTAAATAATAATTTATTTTTCCCTGGAGAACTACACAAGTGGTTTAGGACAAAGACATTCAGTGAAATTCATTCTAAATTGGAATAGTACAGTACAAATTGTGGTTCAACGTGAAATTCTGGACATTTGTGTAAAGACTTCACCTGACGTCATCATCCTCCATCTTGGAACGTCATCAAGATTCGAACCTGGATTCAGTTAAAATTATTTAGTGATAGGACTTGTATTTTTTCAGTACTAGGATAAATGTTTGGATTTTATTCACAAACCGTAAGTCCTATTTCATATTTTCACCTTTTCACCGTGTTTTCTAGGGAAATAAATTATTTTTGTTAAAACTTACAAAGCTTGTTGTCTTCACTCTTTTCTTTTGTTACTTTTGAACGAGCCGATACGTAACAGTAGAAACACTGTAGCTAATTGGTGACCTAGATTCAAAGCCAGTTTCAAGTTTGGAGTAAACAGCTTTTTTTATTTTTTTAATTCAATCTAATAGAATTATTTGTTCAGTAGAATCAAATCCATACCTAGCGTACATGATATTCGGCATGGAATGTTTCTATGTTGTTCGGTAGAGAGGTGATCAAGTGACCATCCGGGAATCTATTTTGCGTTGTAGTTAGGCTTAAATCTCACATTATAATAGTGGATTGGCCATTCTTGCTTTTAACCTTTGTAACTCATATATGTTTTTGTTGTGACCAGTATGAGTTGAATTTTTATTTTAATTCAATTTAAAGTAATTTATTTTCCCTGGAAATTACTAGTGCTCATCAGAGTTCTTGGACAAAGACATTTATTGGAAATTGAACTGGAATATTATTCTTGGTGATTCAACAAGGAACTGTTGACACATCAGGACAAAGCAGGTTATTGAAGAAGTCATCGCCTTCCATCTTCGAACTTTATCGGGATTCGAACTGCGATTCACTTAGGACTTTTTATTGATATGACTTATATTTATTAATTCTAGGATTAATTTTGGATTAATTTCATAAACCGTAAGTCCTTTTTCATATTTATTTTACCTTGTTTTCTAGGGAAATAAATTATTTTGTTAAATTTTACAAATCTTGTTTGCTTTACTCTGTTCTTTGTTACTTTTGTACGAGCCTAGACACGTAACTTCGTGTAGTGAAAAGATCAGTTCACTTTTTTGAGTATGATACATGTAATTTGTCTGCTTTAATTCACGATTCGTCCATAGTTATCCAACAATTTGTGTAGCTTCTTGCCATAAAAAGGACATGTTGAATCAAGTTTTGGGGACACGAAAACTAAATAATCCCGCGGACCAAGGATAGTCAAACAGAATAGAAAGAAAAATAGATAGATAGAGTGTTGTTGTTGTTGTAGGGTTTAACGCCATTTTCAGCACAAGATATGCTATGCATCACGCCCAGTATTAATGGTGGAGGAAGAACCCGGGAAAACCCCAGAAAGAACCACCTAACCACGAGAAGCTACTGGCAAGCTTTCTCATATACCCACATTAGCCGAATCCGAGACTCGAACCCACGCCGACAGAGGTGAGATGGCAGTGATCCGTAACGGTGAGCGCTTTAGACCACGAGGCCACTCGGAGCCCCAGATAGATAGATAAGTATGTAACGTAAACGGATAGATAGATAGATAGATAGATATATAGATAGATAGATAGATAGATAGATAGATAGATAGATAGGTAGGTAGGTAGGTAGGTAGGTAGGTAGGTAGGTAGGTAGGTAGGTAGATAGATAGATAGATAAGTAACGTAACCTAACGTAAACGGAGAGCCAGATAGATTGATAGATGGTTAGATTATTACACCTGGAAACTCATATGTCCAGGTTAGTTGAACCAATTTTGCGATAAAAGAAATCTTTAATAAACGGGTTTTCGCAGTTTGACATACCACTGACTCTATGGAGCAAATGCACCTCTAAACTTAGACCACCCTATCATCTGAAATCCTTGTTGCATTTGTAATCCAATCTCTTAGTAATGCGTCAGAAGAGCTGTTTGATATTGACATTTTCTCATTGTGGTTGGGAGTGGTAAACTAGCGAGACAATCGCCGCCTTGTGACTGAATAGAAGATGGACTTCACTATCAAGCCCTGGATAGCTTAATCAAAAACCCAATAATATTAACCAGCAATAACTTTAACGATAAGTGTAATTGCTGCTAAGCTGTACGGCTCATCTTTGTAAATCTGAAAGCGGTTTTGGGATGTTTCGCCAAGAGACACTTCTCGTGTAGTCGCTATGTTTAATTAATGGCCGGTCCTCGCACTGATGTATGTACCCCTAACAATGGGCAGAATTCCCTCCTCTATCCAGGTTGTATTGTCGATACAGAGAGTCTTTTCAAATGAAATTACTTTCACAAAAAGCATTCATTGATAGCATTCAGCCATTGATATTGGGAAAAGCCGTTATGTGCAAGACTTGAAAGAGAACTGTGTGATTTATAGGACGTAATCCTAACGTCCTTTCTTGGAGGGTATCATCCCTGTCAGTGTCGTAAACCTCTTCATCGGTTCTTTCTTAAACTACAAGATGCGAATGAAAGCAATGCATTATTCGCTTTCGGAATGTAAACAGTGTACTTTTTATTAACAGGATGTGAAGTGCAAAATCGGCACTTTTCAGTGGTATCGTCGATTTGTGTTTAGTATGTACCGTGGTATAAGCAACCTATACATGATTTGGTATGGTTTGATGGCAAATGTAAATGATATCAAACGTGAAACCCTGGCACTCAACGGAAATGAAGAGTTTTTTTTTTTTTCTTAGTTCGCTAGTTTATAATTTTACCTTCATTTTTCTTTCTTCAGTGTCTCTGACAGATCATGACATTGTGTACGGAT
>JAECUM010062353.1:0-11294 GCA_016617855.1 Megalonaias nervosa | reverse complement strand
ATATATATAATAAACGGGTTGCAAATATTCCGAGCCAACCTCTGACTTATGTATTCAAGAAATTCAAACTTCAAACACATACCGTATCAGAGGCACTTGCTTCGTGATTTCATAAATTTCAGCAATTACTATTTACTTTTCCAGAATTGTATGCTTTGAACCAGTCGTAGAGTCAGATTCAATGGCGTCACTAATAGGGTGCGGGTGATACCATCAGAGGGAGTGACACCCAAATGACTACCTATAAAATTTTTTGAATTTTTGTGCAGGAAGGGGGTCCATGGGGGTGACACCATGAGTTACTGCACATGACTGTCTATAACATTTTTGAATTTTTGTGCAGGAAGGTGTTCCATGAGTTATTGCAATGGGTGATACCAACCCTCGTGACGTCACTGGTCAGATTACAGAACGGTTTTCTACGCTTTCCTTGTCCGCTAAGACAACCACGTCCAATGTTCATTTCATTGTTATCTTAGTTGACTCAACAATGACTGATTCAAAGTATATTCTGCAAGAAACGTTAATGTTTATTGCGTAAGTTAATAATTCAAGGACCCGAGGACCTGCGATCAGTATCAGCCTCTCGTGTCATTAGCCTTCCGTACTGGGATATGAATTACACATGCTCTTGTAATCATTCCCCTCTATAAAGAATTATTTTGGACATTTGAGTCGACATTTGTTCCTCCATCTCCACTACTTTGGAAATAAACGCAAAACTTTTTTTTTTTTTTTTTAATGGTTTAATTAATAATCATTTATTAATGATTTAATTAATAATCACGGATCTTTACTTCTCGATTGGTGCGTAAAGTAAGGAAAATCAGTCAATGAAATCGATAGTCTTATCCTTAATGGGCAATGTGATCTGAGCAGAGATAGAGAATATTACAACACGACCCACACCCCGTTTGTAAAATATGAAAATTTAATCAATTACATAACATGAAATTGAACATGACATTTGAGTGATACACTTTCTGATATAAAGTTACCAAATTTAAAAGAAATGTAATTAGCCATTATGTTAGACCCATGAAACAAATTCATTACGAAATCGAGTGAATGATGGAACACATTTGCTCAGCATGCCTGCATAACCCGGTTGCTTCCGGTTCAATAGTGAAGTACACCCTCCCTAACCAGTAACTCTCTCTCTCTCTCTCTCTCTACAGCCTCTTTCGGGTCATCAACCGTAACTTGGTTTTCCAATCGCTCTTCCCACTGTATGGTGCATATTTGGAGATATCTTACTCTTTAAAATAAATACATAAATAAGCAACATAAATATTTGTTAGACTTTTTTACTTTTGGAATCGAACAATAATCCCCACTCTTTTTAGTCAGATATCGTCTTATCGTAATTCAACAGAAACTAAGGTTAAGTTGGGTCAATTCGCACCCTGACAGCTGATACACACAACCCTATCACCGGTAAATTAATGTCTCTCCTCAGCGGCTACTGGCATTCCTAAACGGGTTATGACATAACCTAGACCTCTTAATGGAATAGTAATAAGCCCTATTGTGGACTTGAAATCACTAAGTAGACTAAATGTCGGTATGCAGGCGTTCTTAATGCCAAATAACATTGACTCTCGGTTAACAGAATTCACATCTTAATTATACAAATGAATTAACGGAATTCACTTCATGTCCTAACTAGAATATTTGCATTGTAGTAACTCATTGGCATTACATACCATAAACTAATAATTACTTAATTCTTAGCTACATAATTAATGTAATTTAAAACAAATAAATTTACCCTACTCACAATTCGTATTATAATTGTTGCATGCAGTTCCTAGAATACATGATTCATATTATATATAAACAAATAAATTGGAATATCCTTATCAAGGAAATAATATACGACATTCTTGGAATAAGTGAGAATATAACATTCAAGATAAATTAATGCAAACAATCAACCTCCATAATCAAGGAAATTGTTCTATCAGTTTAAAACAAACAAATTTAAACAAATAATTACAAACTTATATCAACGCATAAATTGTATGCGATTGTGTTTTCCGAGACTCGCTTTTTCCTATGCAGCCGAATCTCTTTGTCCCTTTAAGTTCTGTACGTCCTAACATCCAGACACCCGTCCCTTGAACAATTTTAAGGAGAAAAGATACTGCAATTTTTTTTCCGGAGTCAACTTATCGCCTTCCCGCAGAAACTGAGACTGACTAATTTAGCGAAGAAGAATACTTAAAACATTGAATTTCGTCCGGGAAACACACTCCCCTTACTTCGTTTAGCCAATCAGGATTAACTTTATCTAACCGCCGAAAATTAACCCACGCCTAATTTGGTTAGCATAAGTATCTCTATTCCGAATTTATTAATAACAATTCCTGGAAAGTTTCATTTTAGGACACTTATTTCGAATTCCAAAAATTTGTCTCAATGATTATTTCAACTTTGACATTTTTCCCATTACTTGAACCCCAAGTAATCTTGCCTCTCTATGTCTCTAACCGTTATCTCAATTAAAAAATAAATCAATCATGCCCCAGCAGGAGCATCAAATCAATCATAGGCCAGATATTTATTGCGGGCCTAGCCCATACGTTAATGTTAATTTTTACGTTCGGATAAGTGATTTTTAAGGCCACACCTATGATGTAACTTAACGGATAAAGCCAGGTTTTGAGCCAGATTTTGCCTATCCCTGTTTATTTTATTTCTTTTGTATCAGTTATGCGAGAGGCCCAAATTTGGAAGAATTCGTACATACCATTTTGTTTTTCTAATATATGCAATACAATATGCTTAAAACCCGACCCAAACCCAGGAGAGTGTTCCCTAAAATTTAATATCACTTATCAAATGATTGAACTTTCAGTAGTATTTTGATTATTTACATAAATTAAAAACTACAAAAAAGATTTATTTACAAATTACTAGGCCTGAAATCTTAATCTCTTGATGTCTTACAAGAAAATTAATGATATCGGTCTATATTTCAATAATTTTAGTCAGTATCAATCCTCCTGAAGAAGATGATCTGGCGTATGATCGGCTAAGTCTCTCACCAGGCTAATGTTTCTTCTTCTGATCAGATCTGTATGAATCAATGTATTCAAACTCACATTACCAATAAGTCGGAGTCTTTATTATGAACAATAGCTACATATATTAATGACATGGTCTGGTGTCTAACTGCTTTAAATTGCAAGAGCCATTTAACTGTATTCCCTGGCAGATTTTGAACACATTTGGTGTACATGCGCTGATCACACGCATCACTTGACCGCATACATATTTAATTCTTAGTGACTTTTACACATAAAAATAAAGTGGTTTTGATTCTAATTTCAGCTGAGTTTAGCATCAATTTAAAGATTATATAATTTGTTATGTACATCGATATTGTGTGTTTCACCTTTGTTCATGATTGTAGATTGTAAGGATCGTTTTGTAAACAACATATTACCTAATTAAATTTTGTCCACAGTGTAAACTAAACTTTACGATAATTTTTGTAAATATGTTTACTTGGATTTGAGCTCAGGTCATTGGTTTACCCATCAGAAATTTATGGTCTGTCTGATATTTGACAGGTTGAATCCCCAAAGTTTAAGTAAAGGTTTACGTTTAAGTAAATAGACCTGACCTTGTTTACAGTTGGGAGTAATTTTCCATTATGGTGAGTATTGTCAGAAAATGGTTATTGCGACATAGGCCAAGTGGGGATGTATATAAAGTTGTTTACATTAGAATTATTCTTTCCTATCTTAACATCTGTCTAGTGGAATCATTCATTTAGTTGGTCCATTTATAATTTGAGGGGATTTATTTATTTAAATTATTCAGTGGAATGACAAAGACCTCATTGACGTTAGGACTAAATCACTATTTTGGAATTATTGCGAATTCATCCAAGGACATTCATGATTATATGATTGTGATACATCAAGACTGTTGGCACATTAGTACATTCGATGCTACTGGCACATCAGCACCTACAAGATTGGAATTCATTAGCAGCACTATTGGAATTCATTCCTAATATTCTATACTTTTGTACTTGTGATAAGAATTATTTGGGACTGAATTTACAACACTGTAAGTTACTTTTTCATTTTCACTTTGTATTTTAAGGAAATAAATTATTGTTGAATTTTTACAAAACTTGTTGGTTTTAGCGTTTATCTTTTACTTGGTTTAAGATCATGAGTCGTAACAATTTATTTTCAGATTTCTCAGAATAGGTGAATATTGATCAGAAACATTTTAAAGTTTGTATAATGTTGTGTAAATGAATGACAACGTTTAGAGACCTACTGCTTGCCACTGACCGAGTATGCCTCTATCCCAGAATAGCTGTCTTCACAATTAGCAGATGGTCTAACATTGATAAAACGTTTTTTTTTTTTTTGTTTTTTTTTTTTTTAGTCAGGCATGCTTCGAAAATGTGCCAATTTATATGGTCAGCGACATTACAATAAACCAGTTTTGCGGTATAAGTTCAGTGTCTTTTAAGTTGCATAATATTTAAAGAAGTTATTAAGACGTTATTTTCTCGCTATTAGGAATTTATACGTGGTAAAGAGAAATTACTTTCCTATGAAACGAGGAAATAAAGAAACAATGTGAGGTAGTGGAAAGAATAAGGGGGTATCAAATATCTTTCCCATAAAACATAGGAAAGGACGAAAGGCCAGTTGCGGTTACCACATAACGCTTTGAACGCATCGTTGTGCTAGGTGCATGTGCATATTCTACGTGCATTATTGCCGTGCGCCAAAACTGCCAATGTTTGACCTTCCCCAATTTTACCGGGAATGATTTACCTTCGTATGCACTGGTGTAATGATCAACTACTGTGAATATAGTCCTTTCCGGTGGAAAGTTCTCCCATATTTGGCTCATGCGAGCCACTACCTTTCGCCATACGCGTCTGCCATTACGGTACGGGTACTGATTGCGATTCGCTAGAGAAGGTAACTTGCGTGGACGTGAATGAAAACATCAGTTGTATTTCCTTCATGGAATTTGGCGGCGCTTGCATTTGTCATCTTGTCGAGGATTGGTAGAACTGGGGGTATCCTCCCAAAGTAGTCTTCTTCAGACTGGAGAAATGAGGTGGCCTAAATTACAGTTGTCTGGAATGTGATGGAAGCGGGAATGCCGAAATCGGATTAGGTTGAAGTGTTTCTTTAACGAAACGAATAAAATATATTAATACTGAAGAAATTGTTCAGATATCTTCGTTTCGTTCAATATTCTAAACATCCTTTTAACCGACTTCGATATTCCCGGCTTCCATCGCATTCCAGCCAACTGAAATGCACCCTGATTTCGAATATCATCCCGTCATGACATAGCCAGCTCTATTCTTTCGTTGTGCGACATTTTCGGTTCTATGTTTCCTTGTTAGTTCTTCTTTATATGCCTTATCGTCAATACTTTATAATGGTCTATAGTGTCAACTTATCTGTGTCCTTTCGTGATGTTTAAACATATTGTTTTCTGTCATTATTTTGATTTCTGTTCGCCTATTAGGTGTAGTGATGGAATCAACTTGTCATGCGTTGGGAATCGCTGGTTATATTCCAAACTTCTCGCATTTGTGGACCGGAGCTTAATACAACGGACTAAGCGGCTGGACTTAAAAACAGCAAACACAACAATAACAACAAAAATAATAAGTCTGTCGTCACCGTGACACTTAACCATTAAGATTTACGTATGGGTTAGGCTCGCAATAAATCGGTAGCTTTCGATGCTTAGAGGGCATGACTAAATTTGAATTAGAGTGCGTTCGGATAAGTATCAGAGGGAAAATGTTACTGTATGGTCAAGTAGCATAAGATGACGAAGTTGAGACAAGCCAGAAACAAGACTGGGTCATTGGAAATGGTATCATAAAATGTTTTTTCAGACTAGTTATTAATAAAGACGGAATAGAGAGAAATTTTCTGACTTCGATGGGAGTGCTAAAATTTTGACGGTTAGATAAACTTAATCGTGATTGGCTAAGCTAAACGAGGAGGTGTGTTTTTCCAGAAGAAAATCAATATTTTAAGTCATCTCCCTCGCGAAATTTATCAATCTCAGTTTCTATGGAAAGCCAGAATTCAGGTTTGGGAAAGTATTTCTCGTTAAATAGTACAAAGGACGGGAGTCTGGAAGAATGTTAGAGACTCGAAACCAGAGAGAGAGAGAGAGAGAGAGAGAGAGAGAGAGAGAGAGAGAGAGAGAGAGAGAGAGAGAGAGAGAGAGAGAGAGAGAGAGAGAGAGAGAGATTCGGCTGCAATGAAAGACCTAGTCTCGAAAAGGTACAATGGTAATGTCAATCACTTACAATATGCTCATTGATGCAAGTTTGTAATTATTTGTTGATTTTTTTTTTTTCGTTTTAAGTTCATACTTCAATTTTCCTTGAGTTCAGCATTTAATCGTGCATTCATTGTCTTGAATGCTATACGATTCATGTATTGTAAGAATGTCATACAATATTTTATTGGTATGAATGTGTTCGGATTTAGTGGTTTGCATGTAATAGAAATAATGTGTTATAGGAATATCAAGCAATGCTCTACGAATTGTAAGAATTAATGTATGTCTTAAATGATATATAGCATATATGATATGAATTGTTTTAACAACACCTATATCAATGAATCACTAGTTAGTAATTAATGTAGTTAAGACAAGACGTGAGGTCCATTAATTCATCTGTGTAATTAGCTTGTGAATTCTCTTAACCGAGGAAAATCGGCGTGTATCGACCGACATCGTTCTGCAAGCAATTTACAACCCACAGTGGGATGTAACAGTTTATCGAAGGGGTGTAGTTATCATGGTTCCAGATAGGTGTGCGAGTTGCTGCTAGAGAGACAATAATTTGATGGTAATAGGTTGTGTATGTGTGTAACAGGATGCAAACTGACCACATTTGCTTAGTTCTGTTGAATTACGTTAAGATAATATTTGACGTAAAAAGAGTGGGAATATTGTTAGATCCCAGGAGAAGAAAAACCTGACAAATATTTAGGTTGCGTATTATAATTTTATGAGGGGAAAAATAGCTCCATACCTATGCTGCCCAGTGGGAAGGAGTGCAGACTGCAACCAAATTACGGTTGAAGGCCCGAATTGGAGAGAGAGAGAGAGAGAGAGAGAGAGAGAGAGAGAGAGAGAGAGAGAGAGAGAGAGAGAGAGAGAGAGATATGGCAAAGCTGACCTGTCACCATCAGTGATTTGGAAAGGACCGTAAACAACTAGGTTGTGCTGATATGCCTGAAAGTTGAGATCATTAATTTTATTCTATCATTAATTACTCCATCCGGGCAATATCACCACGGTCGACCATCTCCTAAATATCGAACCAAAGAACCACAACAGGTGGGTGGGTTCATATCACTCCCTAACATGTAATAATAATTGTAACAATAATAATAATAATAACAACAACAACAACAATACTCCAAAAGTAATACTTTTAGAATTTCCGTCATTGGGAGTTTTCTATAAATTCATTACGATTTATCACATATAAATCGAACGGACGTGATTGAATACATCCTACATCTAACCTTTTAATGTTGGAGTGTAAAATAAATTGAAAGTTGGTTTTGCACGGACATATTCGAAACAATTTTTGTCGTCTTGTAGTTTTATACTTACGATATAAAGCTGATTAAAATTGTATTTAGAGTGAACGTAATTGAAACATGCTAGACGTTTCTTTTTGTTTTTGAAATGTAAACAGATTGAAACTTGTTTTTGCAGGGACGGGATAGAAACATGCTGTGGTCTTTTAGTTTTATATTTACAATGTAAAGCATATTGAGAAGGTATTCCACGTGGGCGTAACTGCTAAACCATATTTATTATCCTTGGTGTGTAAAAATGAATTGAAAGTTTGTTTTGCGCGAACGTGATTGAAATAATACTATGAGTTCTAGTTTTATATTTACGATTAAAAGCGGATTGAAAAGATATTTTGTGCGGATATAATCAAAAACATGCTAGACCTTACGTTTTTATATTATGGAGTGTAAAACGGATTGAAATGATGTCTTGCGCAAATATAAAGGAAAACATTGATTTTGAAATTTGATTTTGTTATTCTCTTAATTAACGAATTTCCCTGCAATAGAATCTCTAACTATGAATGTGCCAATTGGTTAAGATTTTTTTTTTTTTTAAATTCTGTACTTTCTGTTTAAGATACTTAAGGTCATTTTTATTTCATATGTTTATGTTTTAACTTCTGCCCCCCCCCCCGTTTTATTATTCCAGTTAGTTCATTCTGTTTAAATGTGTCCATTTAAAGTCCTCTGTACCTGTATTTCGTTTGTTTCTTTTTAAAGTAATTGAGATCATGAAGAACATGTCACGTTTAAAAAATAACAGCGATTATAAAAGTGTTTTGGGATTATTGCGTGACTTTTGCATGCAGAAGTTTACTTCAACAGTATCTCAAAGTGAATAAAACTGCAGAAAAAACTTGAGCAAGTTTGCAGATGTTCATGATGCTCTTAAATACAACCAAATTAAATTCTATGAATGAACGATAAATGTACGCAATAATCAGAACATCTAAAATATTTTTGATATAGTAACGGCAATTTGTTTTTCAGAATTAACTTGCTTTTGAATAATAACAGTTATAATGAGTTTGCTTCATACATAAAAAAGCTGATACAATACAGACAACGCAGATATTATCATCCCCAACCACCCCACCCCAATATGACTGCCGATGTCACACCCACCCTTTGAACTTATTACTGGCATAGTCGAATTTTTTCTCAAATAATTTAAAAGAAACCATAAAAACGGTTATACTAGCGCTATGTTCGTGTTAACACCGACGATGTACCTCAGATATCACAGAGTAAGATCAAACATTTCGAGGCGCAATAAGAAGAGGCTGTTCTTGCAGTATCGTCACAAAATGGCTGCCACAAATTAAGCCTCGCTTAATCACGTGACGCCACGTGATGTCAACGTTAGAATTCGAGCTGTCCCAGTTGCCACCTATATACTAGACATGTGTATGTCTAGACACTTAGGAATTTTCATCCACAAGTCTTTTTGGGACGATGGTCAACATGTATAGGTTATTCGTGATTTGTTTTTCAAGCACAATACAAGTGTTAATATATACTTTTTTATCGTCACGACAAGGTTCAAGGGACTGTTTTCCAGGTAGATCAAAGCCTTTTGTTCATCTTGAAAATGTTGTCAGAGCTTACCTGTATCAGAAAATGTGATTCAAGACAACAATGCATTATTTTTCAAATGTCCAACCAACTGGGCGAGGAGGCATTGCTTTCCAACAGATCTTAGAATTTTGTCCTTTGTTTCCAAGTTTTTTATGTATAATACATTTTCTTGATATGAACTATGAGTTCATGTTTTTGTGGTCGATTACTTCACTTTTGCATTATTGATGTTTCGTCTCTTGCTGGTAATGGTGGCGGTTGTGGCCACATAAAACAGTTCTCAAAATTGTATGTTAAATTTTCAATTCGGTTTTTCTTTCAGTAGACCGTTCTCGCTCACTTTTGTGCTTATTCATAACATTTGGTTTTGTATGTAGAGATAGTGAGTCGTACCGATTTCCTATTGGATTTTAATTAACTTATTACGTCATTTTGTCAATGGGAGGAAAATAAGGGAATTAATCTACTTTAAGTACCATGGACAGTTACAGGGTTAAATTAATCTTATTTCTTTCCCTTGCTATCCACATCAGGATAATTTAAACAAACAAACAAACAAACAAAAAAAAAAACAAAAAAAAAAAAACCCCCCCCAAAAAACCCCAAAAATAATAAACAAACAAAAAACAAACAAACAAAAACAAAACAAAAAGCAATAACAAAAACCCCCAAACAAACAAACAAAAAATTGCAACAAAACTTGTTCTTTTAACTTACACAAATTTCAGAAAGCTAATTAGCTCATTCATAAGTTAAGAGCATTGAAGAATACAAAGCAAATTTCATCAACATCACTAAAATTAGATTATATTATTATTATTTATGCAAACCTGCCCAAAGGTCAAGGTCATTAGTAGGATAAAGGTAACGGGATTGTGCGTATCAAGTGTCTTTTGCGGTAGTCTTGTTTATGTTTACTAAAAGGAACTTAAATGAAAATATTCTCTTTGATATGTTTGTACATGTAATTTGTAATATTTTGTACTTCATTTAGTCCATGTTAATGCTTTACTTGCAGTTTTTGTCCTCTACTGGTCATAGACCAGAAGAGCTTAAGGTATGGTTTTTCGTCTGTTGTCCGTCGTCCAATGTCTGACCGTTAAGCACAAGTTTATTATCGTTACTCCTCCTCGAGCAATTTGACAGTTGCCATGAAACTTCACACACACACACAAGTTCATCCAATGGTTAAGTTGGTCCTAAATGGAAAATCGTGCAGCTCGGAAATCTTGAGACTCGTGTTATAGTTACTTCTCTTGAAAGGATGGTCATATTAAAACAGGGATTCAGCTAACTTTGTACAGTGTCTCATTGGTCGTAATGAAAATTAGTGCCGATCTGATTTCTAATATGGCCGCCAAGGGGCCCGAGTGGCCGAGTGGTCTAAAGTGCTCACCGTTACGGATCATTGCCATCTCACCTCTGTCTGCGTGGGTTCGAGTCTCGGGTTCGGCCAATGTGGGTATGTGAGAAAGCTTGCCAGTAGCTTCTCGTGGGTCGGTGGTTCTTTCTGGGGTTCTCCCGGGTTCTTCCTCCACCATTTTTACTGGCCGCCATGTATTGCCTATCTTGTGCTGAAAAATGGCGTTAAACCCTACAACAACAACCAGAAGACTTCTTATGATGACACCAAGATTTTGAAGATAACCATTGTGGCAGTCACAATGTGCGCATCTGATAGAATCGACACCGTTTTTGACTATATATTTTATTAAGTCTAAAGGTGAAAACCCCATGTTGATGTAACCATTCATTTTTAAAGACTAGAGACAAAAAGTACTTTGAAGATGGCCACCATTGTGGAGGTCATATTGAGAGTAAATTTTCATAATTTACATTTAGGACCAACTAAATATTATAAGAAGTCATCAGGTGACAACCCCATTTTGACATGACTCCCCTTTTGGAAGAGTAACAACAAAACATTCAAGATGGCTTCTGTGGTGGCCATGTTGGATATGAGATGGGCACTATGACCTATTAGGACCAACTAGACATCTTAAGAAGTCATCCGGTGCAAGCACTATATATACATGACTCTCTAGTTGATCATTGTGATGTTCATAATTGCTGTCTGATCCACACTATTTTTATTTT